>VZTT01027141.1:39808-88795 GCA_013400855.1 Buphagus erythrorhynchus | reverse complement strand
GACACCTTGGAAGGTGACAACATGTACACGTGTTCTCACTGTGGCAAGAAAGTGCGGGCTGAGAAAAGGTGTGGCTAAGAAGAAATAAATATTCTTAATGTTTCTTTTTAGTAAATCACTGAAATTCCATTTGGAATAACAGTAATCCTTTAGATGGAGCAGGACTGCTCTTTCATATTCAGTTTATATCATGCAGGCCTATAAGGATGTGATCCCTGTGCAAATCAGAAATTAGAAGGAAATCGAATTTCTGAAACAAAGAATCTAAAGTATCTTAGCAAAAGACACAGGAAAATGTTAATGACCTTTTTAAATTAAAAAATCCCAGAAATTAGTACCTTTTGAAACATTAGTCCTGAGTTTAAAACACTAAATGCTTTCAGAGGTTGGTTGGTCACTCATTATGCAGGATAATTGCTTAGGTTTCATGTCACCCTGAATTTCTTAACTACAATCTGTAGCTTCAAAAACGTTTCCATGTTTTGCAAAGTCTGCTTATAAAGAGAAAGTAAATTAAAATTTTATGCTGTCTTGGTATTGCAGCTAAGAAATTTCTTTGTTAGATTTGGAAAAACGTGTTGTTTTAAATGACATGGGTGAGAGAGTAACTAACTTGAAACTCATTATTGCAAATTTTATGAGATTTAATGTAGAAGATGTTCTGCCTTGAAATTTGTCTTTTTGGAAGATGGTAACTCCCTGCAGTGAGGAGATTTGATTTGTTGAATTCATTCACGGCTTATTTTATNAGAAGATGTTCAGCCTTCAAATTTGTCTTTTGGAAGATGGTAACTCCCTGCAGTGAGGAGATTTGAGTTGTTGAATTCATTCACGGCTTATTTTATGATACTATTTTAGAAAACTGATTCCTGCCATATGAGTAAATTTGCTGTTTCTTCCAAGGTACAATGACAGCCTAAATAGAATTGTTTAATGGGCTAAATTTGACCTTCCTGCTGCCAGTCAGTCTGCCCTGCTCTGGGGCACTATAAGAGCTGAATTTTATATTTATGTCTTAGCAACAGATCTCCAGTGTTACACTTGACATAAATGTTTAAAATCTCTGTGAAAATACAATTCACCCTGCTAAGGTTTTGTAAATCATGTTTATTTGTGATCCTGCAGGGCATGTTTTAAGAAACTACCTCGTATCTTAAGCTTCAACACCATGAGATATACATTTAATATGGTGACCATGATGAAGGAGAAAGTCAATACCCATTTTTCATTCCCTTTACGTTTGGATATGACACCCTACACTGAAGATTTCCTCATGGGAAAAAACGACAGGAAAGAAGGTTTGCTCATAAAATGGATTCAGCAAGCTTTGGTGCTCTAGCTGTGTCTACACTGTGTATTTCTCTGTGTATTCACTTCCTGTATACAGAACAGAAGCAAATAAAACCAAACATAGCTTTAATCAACCTATATTTCCAAAGTCACACTGTATTTCACAGAAGAAAAATGGCCAACTTTTGCTTTCAAATACTGTTTAATTTGAATTAATCTTATATTTGTTCATAAAGTATGAGAGAAATTGCAAATAGTTACATCCAGTTTGTTGAAGTTTGGGTGTTTAGGAAATAACTGATTAAATATGGTATTGAATCCTTTCAGGTTTTAAGGAAGATGGTGGATATCTGAAGGAAACTGAGAGTTATGAGTATGACCTGATTGGTGTGACAGTTCACACAGGAACAGCAGATGGGGGGCATTACTACAGTTTTATCAGGGACATTGTCAATCCTCATGCTTACAAAAACAACAAGTGGTGAGCTATGCCATTTTTATTTCCATATTTTTAATAACTGAAGCTTGTTGGCTTTGTTAAATGCAGTTATATAGGGGATACATCCTGTAGGTTTCTCTGGAAAGCACAGGATGTTGGAATTTGATATTTGTAAGGATATTAATTTATTGGCTATGGGTCAGTAGCCAGGAGATTTGTGTGGTTCCTTGGACACAGGGGTGGCAGGGAATATTGTGCTGGCCTCAGCACAGCCAGGGATTGCTTCCTGGTGGGACTAGATTTGAATTATTTCAGTACAAAAGATTTCCTAGACTGTCCTTCCTGAAATCTGCTTGGTACCTTGGATGAGGTTGCAGCTACATTTCTGGATTTAGAATTTGGGAAAGGGAAATGACATGAGCATGGAAAGGAGGAGAGAGAAATGAGAAAGAAGAAAGCAGGGAACACTCTGCCTGCTGTTTTTGGATGTGCTATCTCCATTTCTCACTGGAGTCCTGGAATAGGAGACAAGTTTTCCTCTATTCCTGTTCTCTAGAATAGCCAGAGCATTTCTGAAACAGGACCAGCCCATGACCAAATCCCTGCTCCAGTGGGGATCCACAGCAGAACCTCCTTGTTTGATGTTATTAGAAGGAAGTCACTTTGGGACCAGATTTTCATTTGCTTGGATCTAAACAAGACATTAGAAATTAATAGGGATATTTCAATCTGAGGAATCATTGGAAGTGTTCATTAGGCTTTATTTGCCCCTAGAGAGGAGCAGCAGTTGTTTCAAAGCTTCTTCCTGCCTTGCAGGTACCTTTTCAATGATGCTGAAGTTAAACCCTTCGATTCTGCCCAGCTTGCTTCTGAATGTTTTGGTGGAGAAATGACTGTAAGTTGTGACCTGAATTTATGTCATGTTCAACTCTTCCAGTATCTGTTATAACCTGTTACAAACCAGGTCTTTGTATGAGGTTTTAAAAGGAAGCTGTCAGAAGTATAGTACAGGTATTACTAATGAAGCAAAGTTAATTAGTGAGGTGTTTCTCCAAACAAGATTTCTTTACTAGATCTGGTTTTTATCATACCATTTATTCAGATATTAAAAAGTGAGTCTGAAGCTAATTTAGGAATCCTTGCTTGGGGTGGCTGCTTAGCTCAAACCATTGATGAAGGAATAATTACTTCAAGCTTTAGGTATATTCTGGAAAAAAAAGGGCATTTTGATCTTTGTCTATGCCTTGTGTCACTGCCTGTGACATCAGATGGAATATTTTTACACGTTATTAATACAAATAACACTCAAATGTTCTCAGGTTGTGCCTGAATTGATCATTATTTATAGTTGTGTACATGATATAAAGCACATTATAGATAACACAGTATCTTAATAAAGCAGTCCTTTGCATAAGACAACTTCTCTTGTCTGGGAAAGACAATATGCTGAAATAAAACCAAAAAATTCCTTTGTTTGGAACATGGATAAAATACCTTTAGGTGCCTCTAAAGAAGAGGTGTCAGTGAGATGGATGAGCCAGGAAATTGCTTGGGATGCAGGTAGAGTAGCTTTGAAAATTGAGAAGAGGCCACTGTAGAAGAAAAAAAGAAAGAAGACTGCATTGAGCAAGACCTAAATTTGCAGCAACCCTCATTAATGTCATGAAATAAATATGCAAGTGAACTATCACAAACTGTTAGAAACCAAAGCATTAACAAACTTGTAATTAATGGTTTTACTTTCTTCTTGACAGACAAAAACTTACGATTCTGTTACTGATAAGTTTATGGACTTCTCCTTTGAAAAGGTATTTCTCTTCTAAACCCTTGTTCTATAATTATATTTCTGATTTCATGATTTCTCTCTCAAAGCAAAAATTATACAGATGTTTTTTTCTCCAAGACACACAGTGCTTACATGCTGTTTTATAAACGGATGGAGCCAGAGGAGGAAAATGGCAAAGACTACAAATTTGATGTTTCATCAGAATTGCTGGAGGTACAAGTTGATTTGTTTTAACATCAATTTTAAAACACTCTAGGAGGCCCTAAACACATCAGAAATCTGAATAAACACAGGAAAGCAAAAATCATTTAAATCACTAAGGTGACAGTCCTTTCATTTCACTGTCTTCCTTAGGAGATTGTCATAGGATAGGAAGGGAATTAGGATTTACATTTTATGTGAATTTTAGATGTTTTCTCATTCTGTCCTGTATATGGGATAAATCCCTTTTTACTACCTGGAAAATCTAATGTCCCTGCTCCCTCTGGCCAGAAGTGTTTCTTCAGCATCTGCCACATTTTAGATTCTTAATTTAAAAATGTCTCTTCATTCCTAGTCAGCAAATCAGATTATGCTTTTATCCTTCTTCGTCTTAAAAATATTAATAGATTTTATCAGAGTTAAAAGTTTAAACTATTTTGCTGTGAAAATCACTATGAATTGTTGTGATCAAAAACATCACTTTAGAGAGAGGAATAGGGCATGTGGCATGAAATCCTGTTCTGGTTTAATGATGGAGATTCAAATCTTAGTCTTTAGGAATTTATCAGAAGTTCTCAGAGCTCATCAAGCTTTGGGTTAGACTTCAGCTGTGATTCTCTTTAAACTTGTTGTTCTCAAAATTGTAGCCCAAAAGTCTGAATAATTAAATTGTAAAAATGAGGCCACAGAAAGAGGAGATTTGAAGCTCTGTTCTGCAGTCCCATGGCAGGCAAAACCAATACTTGCAGTAGTATGAATAAAACAGCTTTAAACTAAAGAAAGTGCTTTCAGAAATAATTTTCATACAGAAAAATTTGGGGTTTTTTAGCCTTGGAATCGTTTAAATATTTTTAAAATCATGCTTAAGTAGTGAAATAAACTGCTTTCTTGTATCTGATGGTAGCATTTTTTCTTCAGTGGATATGGCATGATAACATGCAGTTCCTTCAAGACAAGAACATTTTTGAACATACATATTTTGGGTAAGTTTTTTTTTAAACATAATATTAATGCTTCTTTTCTTCTTGCAGATTATCATTATTTATTTTAATTAACAAATAAAATTACTGACTCTAGGTTTATGTGGCAGTTGTGTAGTAGCATCCCAAGTACACTACCAGATCCAAAAGCGGTTTCTCTGATGACAGCAAAGGTAAGAATTTCCAAAGAATTTCATCTTCTATTAACTGTTTCCTTGTTGACATTTTAATTCATACATTCTAAATTAATGGTGCCATTTTTTTTTCCAGTTAAGCACTTCCTTTGTACTAGAGACATTTATTCATTCAAAGGAAAAGGTATTCGATTTACTTGTAAATTTTCATTAAGTAGCTGCATGAATCTAGTGAAAAGCAGATCTGTACTTTCCATTTTAAAAGTGGGATTTTGAGCTGTAAAATTACCATATAGTTAATGTGTAGAGTGTCATTTACCACATTTATAGTGAGCACTGCACAGTGAAATATAATGTGTATGTAAAAATGTATGGACTGGTTTTTATCTGTAGGTGCAATGTATTATTAATTCATGAAATGTTTATTGTTTTTAATATATTCTTAAGATTTGGTGCTTTACTGAACCATTTAGAAATGCTTAAAGATTATGCTGGAATTCATTATTTGAAGTTACAGTTTTTTCTGTATTTCTTTTCACAGCCTACAATGCTTCAGTGGATTGAACTGTTAACAAAACAGTTTAATAACAGTCAGGCAGCTTGTGAAGTAAGTGACTTAGGAACTCAGCAAAGTACAAACCAACTTTCTATATATTGTTTAACTTTCCTGGAGGTTCGTATCCCTGGAATATTTTGGACTATGAACTACTGTATTTGGTATATTTGTGCTCTATGAGATGAAATTCATCCTCTCTGATTACTGCAGATCCTAGGGAATGACTTAACTTTTATTTGCAGAAACCTTTGTTGAAACCACAGGCCAGAATAATTTTGTCACTAGAATAAGAGCCAGTGTCACAAATTCTTTATTTGATTAATTATTATTTAATTAATTATTTAGTGATTTGTGTAATGAAGACATGCTTAAATTAACTCACACAAGAGAAGGACAAAGAATTTGCTATGGTCTTGTTGAAAGCAATTTTGAGATATTGAAGAAAAGTTTGAGAGTTTTTCTGTGATAATTTAAATGTACAGGAGCCCAGCACAGACTGTGTCCTGGCCTAGACTGTTCAGTAGAAAGGATTAAATCCATGATTCTTTTATAAATCCATTATTCTTTTATAAATTGATTCTAGGTTGATAAATTATGTGACATTCAGTATTTGGGTGTACAGTTGTCTCAGTGGGGTGTAGTCCTAAGATGTTTGAGTGAAGACATTTAATATAGTAAAGAATACTCAGGTACAATTAAAATAAAAGTAAGAACGTTGATTCTTTATTTTAAACTGCTTTTCCTTGTGACTCAAACAAAATTCTGGGAGTCAGAAGACTGAGCTGTGTTATTTGCTGAGTCTGACTTGGAATGAGTCATCCTCTGTTAGTTTTAATACTTTTTGGGTTTCTGGAGGCTGTGAGGCTTTTCCACATGTTAAAATGCAAAAGGGATATAACTTGGGAAGCTCTGTTTAATCCTGTCACTCTTCTCCAAGATTCTTCAGGTTATGCTTTATTGTAAGCATAGTTTTTATGCTGTTGACATCACTTTGCAGGATAAATGTGTTCTTCCAGATAATTTTCTAATGGCATGCAGAGCACAGGGATAAGAAGATACCAGCTATAAATTTATATTGCTGTTTACTGCTATTGATCTTTATTTCTTTATTCCTTCATGCACAGAAGACATTTTACATTTCCCTTGGATTAAAACTTGCCTATTCCTTAATAATAGTAACATCGATTTCTCTTCAGACTTTAATATCATGCAAAAAAGAAGATTGGACTAGAGCAAGTGTGGAACAAAACTAACACAGTATGTATCTTCTGCAGTGGTTTTTGGATCGTATGGCTGATGATGATTGGTGGCCAATGCAGATTCTAATAAAGTGTCCCAATCAGATTGTGAGGCAGGTAAGAAAAAAAGTTCCTTTCCAAGTCAGGTGACTGCTTGAGCCATGACCAGAAACAGACAATTATGATGGCTGGGATTCTGACAGTTCTACTGAATACCTGTAATTGTCTGGTTCTTCTCCATTCCTGCAAATGATTTAGGGAAGATATTTGGCCATGGGAGTGTGTTTGAAACAACCCCAGCATAGCTGTACAGTCAGGACCACTAAATCACTGTAGATGCAAATTAAGGTTTCTACGACTCACTCATGATCTCTGCAAATCTGAACACTTTACATTTAAAAAATCAGGTTTTTCCTGAATTAATTCAACAATAGTTCATCAAGCTCCACCTTCAGAAAACAAAAAAAAAAATCAAACTGTTTACATTCAGTACTCCTCAAAGCTCCAATTGGAAACTTCAGTAGTAAATTTTTGTGGGTAGAGGTCATTTTACAATATTACGCCACAAAGTTTTGTTAATACCCTTTTCTGGGAATACTTTTTAAAAAAAACCCTTTTATTAGTAGCATTTGGACATTCACAAATCCAGCTATTAATAGTCACTTACAGGTGTACTTTCTTTGCAAGTCATAAGGTATAAACTTTAACAGTTACTTTATCTCACCTGAATTCTTCAGTTGAATTTCTGGTTATTAAAGTGGTATTTCCATACAGACCCATACATAATTTTTGTATGCAATGCATCAGTAAAATAATATATTTCATGGGAAAACTCTCTGTAAGGTCTGAGGCAAGGTCTTCTCCTCATGAATGCTTTACAAAGTAAAAATTACTGGAAGGAATTTCCTTCACATTTTCACATGAATTCCTATAAGCCAGCAGCAAAATTAAAAAACATCTTGCCAAAAATATCAAAATATTTCAGAAAATAGAGATAGAAAAAATAGAAATAGAAAAAAATAGTGTCATGTTTTGGTGCACACCAATATTAAAAGCTGAGTTTAGGATTCCTCTCTGAGATCTGTTCATAAAAACCAGGTTTGACTCTTCTGTTAAAATACAATCTCAGCTTTGTCTTTCAAACTTTGAACCTGTAAATAGCTGGCAGTGGGACTTGAAGACAAAATATTCCTTGCTTAGGAATGACATTTTGACCTATTTGTAAAAGACTGAAGGTGTGGAGTTCATTCCCTTCTCCATTTGCAGATGTTCCAGCGCTTGTGTATCCACGTGATCCAGAGGTTGAGGCCAGTACATGCACACCTTTATCTGCAGCCAGGAATGGAAGACTGGTAAAATAAAACTGTAAACTTCTCTTCATTCCATGCATTGCTGCAGCTGCTTTTATTAATGAGTCAATCCAAACAGTCATGTAAAGCTGAAATACTGCTAATTTCCTTCATTATTCTGCCCAAAGTGCTCTGATTGATTTACAAATATGAGTAGGGTTGCAAAGGGCGGTGTCAAATTGTTTGAAATATTTGCTCCCTTAGAGTAGGTTTTCAGCATGGTCTTTATTTTTCTGTCACTTGGACACTGCAAGTGTCTCACTCCTTGGAATTGAGAATCCTACTGTGAATTGGATCTGGAGGCACAAAGGTGGAACTTTTTATTTGTATGTCCAGTAAAAGAGTTTGGAGATCACTGGTTCTAAGTCATAGATTTTGTCAAAAAGGAGGAATAACCTTCTTGGATTCTCCTTTGCTCTGCTTATTACCATGAAAATTGTCACTTTATCGCCAATTATGAAATACTTAAACTCTTTTTGATACATGATGAGAAGAAAAAAGTGGTTTTTCTTTCACCTCTTGTGTTAAAGCTGTGATTGTGATAATAAATCATCCCCAGAGCGAAAATGGCAGAGTTAGTAATACCTGTGCTGCCATATCAAAATTCAGGACATTAAGATAAAATTTTCATGGCAAAAAATAGAATTTAATTTGCTTTGGAAGCCTTGCTTGAGTCTGTGACTTGGTTTTGTTCAGTGACAAGATCCAGCCTTGAGCAGATGCCTGAGGCTGCAGGTGGATGTCCTCTGCCGGGTGCTCTGTGTATTCAGGAGAGTGCCTTGCCTTGGTTCCATAGCTATGACTGCACTCTCATTAAATTCAACAAGCAATTCAAGAGGATGATTTTAAGTAGGAGATCCCCAATACTGTTCTGAGAGTTCTTTTCCTGAGCAGCATCTTGATTCAGAACACTGATTCGAGGAACCTTTCAGCATTTCAAGTGTCAGAGGCTCCCTTGGGTTGGGCTGTGTTGTTACCCAGGCTGTGGACAGGGGTGAGAGCAGGACAGAGCAGGAATTGTGGTGAATTCCTTTGTTTGGACTGGCTGAGGATGACTGTGTGCTCAGTGTGTGAAATACCCACCCTGGGTGGTGTTGTTGTGCCAGCTCGGATGACATGGACGGGCCCGTGGAGGACATCGGGAGCCGCTCGTGCGTCACGCGCTTCGTCAAGACCCTGCTGTCCATCATGGAGCACGGTGTCAAACCCCACAGCAAGCACCTCACCGAGTACTTCGCCTTTCTGTATGAATTTGCCAAAATGGGAGAGGAGGAAGTGAGTGCAGCCTTGGATTTGGGGGGTTGGTGGTGTCTGTGCACGGATGTATTTCCAAGTAATTCCATCCCTGCGTTTTTCAGAGCCAGTTCTTGCTCTCTCTACAAGCCATATCCACAATGGTCCATTTCTACATGGGAACCAAAGGGCCTGAGAATGTAAGTTGGAGTATTTTATATAACAAAAACTAATCTTTCCTGTTTTACATCTCTAATCATTACTGCTGTGTGTCTTGAATCATCTTTTGGCTGTTAAATTAAAATTGCTTCACTTCCACCATTTTTTTCAATGTTTAAGTGAACATAATATTAAAAAAAAATATGTTGAATTGACTATTACTGTTTAGTATAGAAAAAATGAGTAAAAGCAATTAAAGTTGCCCTTAACTTGATACTAATGGTAATGCTATTAACAATTAATTACTTACTCCTATTGTACAACTTAGGTTCTTAAATTTACCTGCTTTTTTTGTTAAATAGACCACATCTTCAGCCAACCTACCTCTTGCATTTGTAAATACAATTTTGCTTTAGCAAAGTGAATGTTTCAATGTGAAAATTGATTAGATACTTACCTGGTTTGATTCATGCACGTTGATGAAGTTGTTTGGAATAAAGGACAGGACATGCAAAGGCCCTTTGAATTGAAGGCTCAAAATGTCCACACTGTTTTTTCCTTAGCCCCAGGTTGAAGTGCTTTCTGAGGAAGAAGGGGAGGAAGAGGAGGAAGAGGAAGATATCCTTTCTTTAGCAGAAGAGAAATACAGGCCTGCTGCTCTTGAAAAGATGATTGCCCTGATTGCTCTTCTGGTGGAACAATCTCGCTCAGAAAGGCAAGAGCTTCTAAAAAAACCAAAATCAGTTTAGAATTTATAGTTCCAAAAAGAGTCAGAGGTTTTATGGGTTTGTCTGAGGGTTTTATTGTGGGCTTTTTTAACAGCATAAATAAGCTTGTATATGAGCACATTATATCTTTAATAACTTAAAAAGGGGTTGTCATTGTTGACCAAGTGAAAGACTTGGGTTAAATACTTGAACACATTCAATTGCCTACATTTGGTTTTCTTTTATTATCAAGTACAATTTTTTTTTGGTTCAGTTTTACTTCAACACATTTATTGTCTGTTGTATATTGTGATGCTGAAGTATATGAACTAACACTCAGTCCTGAGTGTCTCCCTAACCATAATCATGGCTGAAGTAAAATGATAATTTTCTTTTGTATTTTAGACATTTGACCTTGTCACAAAACGACATGGCAGCGCTGACAGGAGGAAAGGTAATCAAGTTAAAAATTACTACTTTAGCCTCCCCAAACCCTCTGTGGTGTGTAGCTGTAGGCAGTGTACTGTATCTGCTTATTTGTTGCAGGGTTTCCCTTTTTTATTTCAACATATCCGTGATGGGATCAACATCAGGCAAACCTGCAACCTCATTTTCAGTTTGTGCCGGTACAACAATCGCCTTGCAGAGCATGTGAGTAGCAAGGACCTGCAGCTATTTATTGAAATCTCCTCCCATAAGTGCCATGGGGTAATTGTTATTATTTTAACTGAATAAATACAAGTCTAAGTGAGTTTTTTGTGTTTCCTTTTCAAGATTGTGTCCATGCTGTTCACATCTATAGCAAAGCTGACTCCTGAGGTATGTAAACACACCACCTGTCCAGTAAATAATCTGTAGTCATGTTTTCCTGGTTTAAATCACAGAAATAATCCTTTGTTCATCAAAAATCTTGTGTGGAAGATGATCCATGGAAGTTTTTGTGCCATGAAATGAAGTCTAACTGCACTGTTTGTGAAGTTTTATAAAACAGAAATTTGCTGTGCCACTTAGGATGAAAGTTTTATTCAAATCAAATAACATTTCTAGATTCTCCACCAGTATGAATTCTTTTAAAAAGCTGGTAACATTAAAATATTGTGTGCAAGAATAAGTGGAGATAATTACTTATTATCTGGCTGTTCAAGATTTGGGGCAATGTTTTGTAGTTCTGTGCTGGCAAACACATTTCTCATTCAGAGTAAATTCCTGCCCTGGTAATAACAGAAATACTGAGTGTTCCAAATGGATTCCAGATGCAAAAAAATATAATTATAGTTGTAACTACTTTGTTGAAATGTTTTTAAAAGCTGGGTGAGTCTTGGCAGTGTAAAACCTCAAAATGGGATGCTTTTGGATAAACTTCCCAGAATCCATATTCCATGTTATGTAAATACATAAAAATAATAACTTATCTGAGCTAGTGAAGTCTTCTGTAAATATAAACCAGGATAAACTGGTGAATTCTTCAGCAATGGACAGCTTGATTCTGTCCTTTTTCCAGATTAATGCCTATATTTCCTATAATACATACATACATACATATATATATGTATAATATATATTTTTCCTATAACTTCTCCTAGACTGATCCTGTCTCATATGATCCTGTTGCTTTGCACTGACTGTAACCAGTGGCTTAATTTATAGCTGTATATGGATTATGTACAGATTAAATAGTAAGGGATTAAAGTATTATAAATAGTCATGTCTGAAGTTCATAGAAATCTTACAGATACTGGGATTTTTTTAAAAAATACTCTTTAAAATGTGGATGAAATTAAATAGATGAAACTGGATATTTTTCCCTTTTCTTGCATTACAGGCAGCCAATCCTTTTTTCAAATTGCTCACCATGCTCATGGAATTTGCTGGCGGACCTCCAGGAATGCCCCCCTTTGCTTCTTACATTCTGCAGAGGATATGGGAGGTACAATATGTAAAATAAAACAGAAGCTAAATTGTCTTTCTCTTGTTGGTTCTTTTATGTCTCTTTTGCATTTTATTGTCATCTTTCCTGCATCAGTCCATGATTTTTTTATTACCATTCCTCTTCTGAATAAACAGCAACAGCCAATAGACATTAGAAAGTTCTATTGCAACTTAATTGAGGGTTAATGACTCTTCCAGTTTAACTTCAAAATTTTAGTTTAATGAGAAATTATTTGATTCATAATAAGGGCCTAGAATGCTTTTTCTATACGAATTCCACATAGTTTTCTCAGTTATCCCTTTGCAAGGCCTGTAAAATGTTTCAACACCCATCACTTGGTTGTGGGGTTTTTTTGACTTTATGTACAGATTCCTTGAATATTCATTTCACATTTTTGGCTCTTTATAAAATGTCCATTAACACTTTTAACACATAAAATAGTGCTAAACTGAGTCTGCTGGATAATTGCAAGGACCAACCTTGCTTGTGTATCTAAAATGAGAGAGAGACTTTTTAACCAAGTTGGCACAGGGATGAATTCCTTGATCTGAGCCGTGGATAAGCAATTAAAGCTTTCTCTTCACCTGCCTGCTCTCTGAGTTCCCAGTACAATTTATTGTCTTCATTCCTGGCTGAGAACAATATGGCCAGCCTGGAGACTGCTGAGGACCAGCTCATTCCCTTTAAAAAATGGGGTTGGAGCACTGTGGGATGGGACATGGATTGCTGTTCCAAAGGATTTCCTCCTGGTCAGGAGCAGCTGTAGGATCACAAGTGATGTGATGGATGAGCTGTAAGTGCTGCACCTCAGGTAAAGGGAGTTCAAAGTACATCTCAAGGGGCACAGTGACACCCAGCTGCTGACACAAGTCCAGGGATATAAATTGTGCAGGCAGGGATGTGAGACCCAGCAGTGAATGCACAGACTTGGGGTGTAGAATCTACTTTTTACAGCTTCTCCAGCTTCTAGAAGTCATTAAAAAGTGATTGAGCTCTGCAGACACTGAGAAACGATTGTCTCTTTCTTGGACATTTCCTCCAGCCATTAATTACCCAGGAAACCTGACAGAGTAATTTGTCATTTCTAAATAAAAGGAGGAGATTGTTCTTAAGGTGTTTATTTTTAAAATGAGATTAAAATTTTATATGCAGAGTTATGGTCATGTCAGCTGCTCATATTCTTCAGGTGGAGTAGAGGAACTGAGAACAGCTTCAGCAACATAGTTACTACCTCTGATTCCTTAGGGTAAAATTTTTTCTTGTCTGGGCACCTGGGCCTTGAGGTAAAAAGAAAGTAGTCTTTAAAAACTAACAAAAGAACAAATTACATTTATTGGCTTCATGTCAACAGATTTCCAGCTACACAGAGGCAGAAAAGCACAGGAAGCCTCGTTTTCTCCTTATTCTCTGAAGGTTTGCTGACTGCACGGCAGCACTCATTGCCTTTGGAAAGTGCTTGATGAATTTATTCTTTGAAATTGTATATTCAATAAAAAATGTAATAGTTACCCTCAGCATGAAGCTATACGAACATCTCTGCATACCATTTATGTTCTTTTGATGTAACTTATAAAAATACTGATTCGGTGTTAAGGTTTGGTGTTAGATATTTTTAAAAAAATACTTGTTTATAAAGACAAGGTTGTTCATCTTAGTGCTTAATATTTCAACTCCTAAATATCTCATAATAGGCAGAAAGAATAGGCAGAGTAATTTCCTGGGCTTAGACTGAACTTTCAAAACTCTGAACAAGATTCAGAAGCAAAAACCAATGAAATTTAATAAGGTTTTCTTTGTGCGCAGAGCAGCTCAGTCTTGCAGGTACTTCGATAGCTCTCTAGTGATTTTAAAAAGAAATGTTGAAAGATACTTTAGGGGTTTTTATTACAATCAGTGCATAGTAGGAAGATTAATGTATTCCTTTTGATTTTTCCCCTCTCCTTTAGGTCATTGAGTACAACCCCTCACAGTGCCTGGACTGGCTGGCTGTGCAAACACCTCGGAACAAACTCGCTCACAGCTGGGTCCTGCAGAACATGGAGAACTGGGTGGAACGTTTCCTCCTGGCACACAACTACCCTCGAGTGAGAACTTGTAAGTGAATTTTAATTGGAGAAAATTTGTCACCTGTTGCAGTGAGTTGCATGCTCCTGTGTTTGTCTTTTCTTCCTTTTCCAGTTGTTTTAGAATTGCTGGGTTTTAAAATCTTAGGATAATTGTGGTGCCTCATCCAGAGGTGTTACCAGTTTTGATGAAAACTGTGTTTTCGTTTGGTACCTTGAATGGTACATTGGTAGGTTCTTTAAGTGGTTAATCTGCAAGGTCCAGGAAAACCTAAAGAAGGAAAAGAGGTTATTCCAGAGGTTTTCCATTGTTTCCATCACATGGCTGTACAATAGGTGGGAGTAGTACATGTTGTTCTTCCACAGTAATCTTTAGAATCCTTTGAACTTGTGGATCAAGGAGAAGCTGCCTGTGCTTTCTCCCAGATTCCAGGGTATCCTGGCTCTCTGGTTTGTTCTGCCAGGAATCACACTGTCACATTGCCAGAGAACATTTTCAGCCTCCCCTGTGTCAGCTTTTTAACAAAGGAGACTCCACTATCAAAGGAGTACAGGCCACTGACCTTTAACACATTTCTGTGGCTGAGGGAGATGTAAAAACTGGAGGTACAGCTTTGCAACAGGCTCAAGTTGTAAACATCTCTGAGGAGGTAATGACCTCTTGATTGAGCAATGGATAACTTCAATCATGGAAAACCTCTGGGATGCATTGTGTGATGGGATCTGGGATCACATTCTGTGGTGGGATGCATTGTGTTAGTACAGGGAGAAGCAGGCAGCAGACAGGGATGTAGGTAGCACATCCCAGCACCACTTTTAACGTGCTTTGTGCTGCTCTCATCCACTTGGATTTTTTTTCTAGTGTGAATATAGTAATACCAGATTCTGTGAAATGCTTTGAAATCTGTAAATGGAACATGCAGTGCAGTTTAATTGCTGTTTACATGGCTGTTAAGCAGGTATGTCACTGTCAAAGGCGTAACAAATCTGTTTTTATTTGAAGCTGCAGCCTATCTCTTGGTGTCGCTTATTCCAAGCAATTCCTTCCGTCAGATGTTCCGATCGACGCGCTCCCTGCACATCCCCACGCGGGACCTGCCCCTCAGCCCTGACACCACAGTAGTTCTGCACCAGGTCTACAACGTGCTCCTTGGCCTGCTCTCACGAGCCAAGCTCTACGTGGACGCCGCCGTTCACGGCACCACCAAGCTGGTGCCCTACTTCAGTTTCATGACGTACTGTTTGATCTCCAAAACCGAGAAGCTCATGTTCTCCACTTACTTCATGGACTTGTGGAACCTCTTCCAGCCAAAGCTCTCGGAGCCGGCCATCGCCACCAACCACAACAAGCAGGCCCTGCTGTCCTTCTGGTACAACGTGTGCGTGGACTGTCCCGAGAACGTGCGCCTTATCGTGCAGAACCCCGTGGTGACCAAGAACATTGCCTTCAATTACATCCTCGCGGACCACGACGACCAGGATGTGGTGCTCTTCAACCGCGGCATGCTGCCCGCCTACTACGGCATCCTGCGCCTGTGCTGCGAGCAGTCCCCTGCCTTCACCAGGCAGCTGGCCTCCCACCAGAACATCCAGTGGGCCTTCAAGAACCTCACCCCTCACGCCAGTCAGTACCCAGGAGTAAGTGACCCACAGCACAGTGCACCACTCCATCCGTGTCCCCTCTCACCTGGTGTCCCGTGTAGCTTAACATACACAGTTGCGAAAGTATTACATGTGGGTTTCCTGCTGGAAGTAATTCGTGTCTTTAGATCCATGTGCTAGGCTTCATGGGGGATTGGTTTGGGTTTTCCTTGCTGTGTAGCAGCTGGAGAGCAGTTGCTTTCCGGGAGCAGGCCACTGTTCAGTTTTCCAGCCTAGTCATAAGAAGCAAGGAATAAGCTCTGATGGTGGTCTCTAGAAAGGAGGTTGCATTATAACAAAGGTGGAGGTATTCCCAGTTTCTTCTTTGCTCTCAGTTTCTGGAATAGGGCCAAGATACAGCCTGTTGCATTCCAGGGGAGGGCAGCCTGGTGCTCCCCTTGGGAACACCCACATACCTGTGGCAGACCTGACAGTTGTGCTGTCAGTAACACAGTGACACCTGCAGCAGAGAGCAGGTGCTGGTTAAAGCAGGCCATGTGTGATGCTCAAACAGCAAACAGAGGCTGAAAGAGACCTGGGTTTGAATGATTACACAGTGAATATTTGGGATCCTTTGGGGTGTGCAGGGACACAAAGAATACAAGCTTCCTTCCCATCATGATGGAGAGGAGAAGGATGCAGGGAATCTTCCATGTTGAACTTCTGCCTAGATCAGCTCACAGAAATTTTACACTCCTACAGTCCCATTGCTCTCCTCAGAAGTCTCAGTTTGTCTTGCAAGGGGCCTGAGTTACTCCACTGCATTTGGTGTTTGCCAGGCATATGAGACTGCAGCAGGTTTTGCCACAAGCAGCTTTCTGAATGTTTGGTCCCAGGGATGGGGATTTCAGATTGCTTTGTGCATACTAAATGTGACAGTGAGCTGTGCTCTTAGGAAGCATCAAAACATCAAATTGTGTAACTTTGAAATAAACTCTGAACCATACCATAGTGGGAGAGCTGACTCTAAACCAAGTCTTTCTGTGTGTTTTAGGCAGTAGAAGAGCTGTTTAACCTCATGCAGCTGTTTGTAGCTCAGAGGCCAGACATGAGAGAGGAAGAGATAGAGGACATAAAGCAATTTAAGAAAACCACCATAAGCTGTTACCTGCGCTGCTTGGACGGACGCTCTTGTTGGACGACTCTCATAAGGTACAGCCCTGTGCTCATCCAGCAGCTCTGCTGGAATTCCATCCTCAGCCTCTCCCCACAAGCAGAGATGTAGTTCCAGCTGCTCTTGTTGGTAGTTGTTACTTTGGAGCAGAAATGTGATGTAGAAATTGTGCCTGTGGGACAGTTTTATTGTATCGTGTCTTCAAAGAGCGTTTCATTTCTGGGCTTAGGAAGTACAGCTGAAAGTGCTGCTTGGTCATTCTCAGCAGAGCTATAAATTGCCTGTGCATATAGGTCAGGGCTGGGGTTTTAAATGGAACTGTTGGTGCACTGAAACCCTTGTGGAAAGGACAGACTGTGTTACCTGGAGGGGCTCTTTGTCACAGAGCACAGCCACGTTATCCCAAATAATCTTTATGTGGAAAGAAACCATTCATTACCATAATCCTTTCCTTTGTGTTCTGTTGTAAGCATAAAATATTATGATAAAAATGTTTTCAGACATTTAAAAGGCCAAACATATGCTTGACTGAATCTATTTAAATGTATCATTGAAGAAGCATAAACTTCTGTCTTTCAAAGTACATCATCTTCCACATTTTTGCAGGAGTTGTATGGGAAATATTTCTGTAAAGGTTATTTATAAATTACTTACCATAACATAAAGGAGGTCAATGGCAGAGGCATTTTTAAATTAAAAGGGGGGGGGTAACGATGAGAAGAATTACATTCTTTTGGGGATTCTTTGTTCTTTTGTGATTATTTTCCAAACTAACAGCATAACAATTTTAAGCTTGGGATGTGATTTTCAGTGTTCTCAATGTTCGGATTTTTTTCCTAGTGCCTTCAGAATATTACTAGAATCTGATGAAGACAGACTTCTCGTTGTGTTCAATAGAGGATTGATTCTGATGACTGAGGTAATTACTTTGTTATTTAATTATAGCAAACACCTCACCCTGGTACTTCCCCTGTCAGCTTTAATAAGATTTCTTTTTAGTACTAAAAAGATCAGGAAATTGTTTGTCTCCTTCTCAGGACAGAGGGAAAACCACCCGCAGATTATGCTGAGAGGAATAAATTTATGCTTTTTTGGTGTCATTCCTTTTGTTTCAGGTAATTGGGAATGAATGGCTGAGTGCAGTCACACAGTTGTTAGTAGTTAAAAAGTTAAGGCAACAGGTTAAAAACCAGAAATAACTTAAAGTTGTGATTAATATTTTTGAGCCTCCTTTGAGGCCCTCCTGAGGCAGTTCTCCTTTTCTTTCCTACCCACTGTGCCTTTGTTTGCAAGGAGTAGTCTGAAACACAGAAACTCAATTTCTTTCTGATGGAACCAAACCTAAAATGCATTTCTGGAGCACATCTAATTGTTGTAAATGGGGATTTGATCCATGAGACCAGAATTAGTTCAAAATTGAATGGAAAAAAATTAAATAATGCACCTCTGAAATGGATACAGTGGAATGTCAAGCCCCTGCTCCCAGCAGTTTCACTCTACAGGTCCACATGTCCTAAAACATCCTGAGCACTTCCATTATTGAGGTGATGGATGAGAACCTGTGTTTCTTAAAAGCATGGCAGTGCTCCATGGGGCAGGATCCCTTTGAGAATAAGAATAAAAATCCGGATGTGTTGGAGAAAGTATAAAACCAAGATTCAGTTCATTCTTGGCACCTGTAGAACAGTGTATTCAGGAGAGATATTAAACTGGGAAAATCCATGGTGCAAGACAAATGGCTCAGAGGTAATTGTGGCTGTGCAGAAAATGGGATTTTGGAATAGGCTGCTGCAGGAGGGGACAGCCAGCACAACTGGAAGTCATCAGAAGGACTTGAAGCAAACATGTGTCAAGGATATTTAGTTTGCATTTAGGCACATGGCTGGACTGGATGATGCATTCAGGTTGATTCCAGTCCCATTTTTATATGGTTTGTATAAAAAATTATTTTACCTCTTTTTATGTGCTGGTTTGCATTTTCTGGGAAAAGGTGTGGTAGAAAGAGCTGGAATTACAGAAACAGTGCAGTGCTCTTTGAAAATTGAGTTTTCAAGAGCTTGTTATTTATAAGCGTATAGATTAATTAATTGTAGTTAATTACTCCAGAATATCTGTTCCTTTTTGTTATGAAAATTCCTCCATCCAGTAAACTGGATGTAAAAAGTCAGGAACTGGGGCTATAGGGTTATCCATATGTGAAATGTAAGGACATTAAGGTACATACATAGAGATCTATAAAAAATTTGGTTTAGCTTAGTTAGCCCTCATCCATACTAACAATGGATAATTAAGTTTATGAAGAGTGTGTAATATAAAATGATTTTTTTCTGTGTAAAACATTGCTAGAAATTCAATTAAATTGGTGCTGTTTACAGCTGGAGGTTAGCTGGCATTTTTTGTAAATTGTTAGCTGGAAGTATTTTGCCTGGTCACAAAAAACTGCATTAAGGAGTTGTCACAACCAGGGAAGGTTTCCACTTAGGGATGGCCGTGTATCTTTTGTCTTCACTGTAATAAAAAAAGGGCCTGGCAAGGGTTTGCATTCCAGGGACTGAGGCTACTGTTTCTTTATCTTTCAAATACCCCAGCAGATTAAATATCTTCTCTTACATCCTGTGCTAGAATTTTTGCAGTTCGGAAATGAGTTGCTTTTCCTTCTCAGTATTTCTATAAATCATAGATGCCCAGAAGGTATCAAAGGAGAAGTAATTCATCTGATGTACAACCATATATCCTTCAGCAGCATTTTGAAAAATGACTGGCATCCATCTTAATCCTACCTTTTTTCCCCCAATTTCATATATCTGTCTGTATTTGTGCACCTCTTGTATCACTTTGTCTGCTGGCTAAGAAAGTTTGGGATTACTGGGATATAAAAATACTGTGTCTCAAATGACACTTTGTTCACTAGGTTGTAGATAAAGCTGTGAAAACTTGGTAATTACTTCGAGCTGGTAACACAAAGCTTTTACCTTGAAAATAAAGGAAGAAGTTTGTGATTATATCCAGCACTTTCTATTTTTTGAGGATAAAATAATCTTGTTTGAGCATAAAATAAATGTAAATGTATCTGCAGGATAAAAAGAGGAATACTAACAAGTACCTCAGTTTGGCAACATCAAGTTTTGGCATTTTTTTTTCTTCTTCCCAGTCCTTTAACACGTTGCACATGATGTACCACGAGGCCACAGCTTGCCATGTGACTGGAGACCTGGTAGAGCTTCTGTCCATCTTCCTTTCGGTTCTGAAATCCACACGTCCATATCTGCAAAGAAAAGGTTTGATTATAATTCTTGAAAGGATTATGCCTCTTGTCTCTAAATTAATTTTCCTCACCCAAACCCTAGTGGGTTTTTTTTTTGCTTATTAGCTGTTTTTAAAAACTTGCTGTACAGTAGAATATGTGGCTTTCAATAGATACTAAATTGTTACTTATTAAATTACTTATTGACTTAATACAGAAATGGATTTCATAAATTTAATAGCAGTAGACCAGTGAGATTTAACAGATTCCTAGATAGATTAAGAACATGGTAGAGGAAAAATAGAGTCCTCAGCAGTAAAATTCTGTGCTGTATTTAACAAGCTTTTGAGCCATGAGCTAAGCAGCCTCCTGGGATGTTTGCATTTGCAGATGTGAAGCAAGCTCTCATTCAGTGGCAGGAGCGGATTGAATTTGCCCATAAGCTCTTAACTCTGCTCAATTCCTACAGTCCTCCCGAGCTTAGAAACGCCTGCATTGGTAAGTCCTGGCCATGCAGGACCTGTCCTGCACAGACACCTGCTGTGAGGTGGAAATGCCACTTACACAAGTGCTCTGTTAGAAACTCTGGAGGTTGGGATTGTTGGTGTGATATTGGCAGTGCATCAGTACTGGTGTTGTTACTCCAGAGAGTTCTGGGTTTGTCAGCTTGCACTGAATATTTCTGTGTTGAGTTCAGGCACGCAGACTGGGGGCACAAAAAGTCACAGGTCACTTTGTGAGACCCATTTGCTACCTGATAAGGGGCATGACTGAGGAGTAGCTCCTCAGTTCAGGTGTCACTGAGTTTCAAGTCAAATCCTAAATCTGACGTTAAAATTCAAACATGAGCTGAAGCTCCCCTCAGAAGGGAGCATGGAGACCAAGTTACTCTGAGAAACAGCTTTTCTTGTTCATTTTTATGATTCAGTACTGTGAAGTGTAATAGTGGAACTAAAGCTTAAGTGTCTTGTAGAAAGGAATGGATTTTAAAGTGTAGACACATATATACAAATGCCTCTCTTGCATTAGCAAAGCTATTTCAGAAAGGTCCAGGTTTTTTCTAGTTTAGGCTTTTTAAATATTATTTAATGGATTGCTGAAAAAGGCCTAACATTGTGCCCAAAATACCTTTTTTTTGTGTGTGATTTGTATGCATTTCCCCCTATTTTGAGTATTTTCTCCTTGTCCTCCTGACTGCTGCTGGTTGCCATTTTCCAGGCATCAAACCCGCTCTGTTAAAGAAGAAGCAAAGAGGGTAATTTTACTGAGGTTCTTTCTCCAAGCTGGCCCCTCCCTGGTGATTGCTGCACCACTGAGCAGGGTCTGTCCCAGGGGCAGAGGTGAAGGGAATGGGGACGGAGTCAGGGGTGTCACTCAGGTGCTGCTCACAGCAAAAGGGCTATGAGAGAGAGTTTGCAAATGCATGAGCCTTACATTGAACTGTTTGCTGTTAAGAAATAACAATTTGTAATAGCAAAAACAACTTTTTGTTTGTAGATGTCCTCAAGGAGCTTGTACTTTTAAGTCCTCATGATTTCCTACATACTCTGGTTCCATTTCTACAGCACAATCATTGTACATACCACCACAGTAATATCCCAAGTAGGTATTTCAGTGATTGTATTTTGAAGTTCTCTTACACTATTATTACTCTATCGTGTTCCTTGCTGATGTCAAATATTGACCTTTTTAATATATCCCTATTTTATCCGAACTTACACTACAGTGTCTCTTGGACCTTATTTTCCATGTCGTGAAAATTTGAAATTAATAGGGGGGAAAAGCAATATTCGTCCTCCGCGTCCCGAACTCAACATGTGCCTCTTGCCCACCATGGTGGAAGCCAGCAAGGTATGTAAACAAGTGGTCCTATAAAGAATTATTTCTCTGTTGTTTTCCCATTTTTATAAAAGTATTGGAAGAATCCAGTAGCTCAATGCATTTACTTTTTCTTTGTAAACAAAGCATAATTCTTCTTCAAGATGTGTTGTCCTCATATACTCCATTCTAGATGTGCACTTCAGAAGCACCATTTCCCTGCCCTTGGGGATACACAGCTTCATATTGCAGACACCATAAGGGTTTGGGCCTTGTGGTAGGAAAAAAACCCCATAGCACACATTTTGGTAATTTCTCAGTCTGTCTGTGGCATTTATAAAAGAAATTGAGGCACCACCCAGGGTTTGTCTAGATGGGTTTCACACTATTTTAAGATTTATTGCCAGACAGCCAAGGAGACCCCACAGGTTCCATTAGAGTCCATTCAGCTGGGACTGAGGCGTAATCTCCTACTTGTTTGGGTAAAATCCAGTGCCTGAAATGTCATAAAGGGCTTTAAGTCTTTTCACTTGCCATTTTCCCTTCTGTGGGCTTCCTGATGGGATGCCAGCTTTGGTGGGGCTGCTCCATAGTGACTTGCCACGTCCCGTTGTTACAGCTGCAGCAACGGTGGGATTCAGCTCACGTCACTTTGCCTATCTAAAAGGTCAGCATCCAGCTCTTCCTGGGGCTCCTGGCCATAAACAGTTACCCTGGGAAGGAGACAAAGAGCTCCCCTCCTTCCTGTCCCAGGAGTGCAGGGAACACCAGTGACTAGATTTTAGATAGCTAAAGTCAGGTCAGGTGAATCCCACCCGAAAAGGAATATGTATGGACAATCATTTGAAGCAGGAGAACTGGTTACTTGCTGTCCGGTAACTGTGGTTCTTCAAGATGCTTTGTCCACACAGATTCTGTGCTCCTCCTGCTGTGCTAATTCCGAGTCCTGTCCTAGGGGATTCTTATGGGTGAAGGAATTGAGTGGTGGTTGAAGCCGCCATACCCCTTGTGCCCTCAGGTACAGTGGTCGCAAGGACACACTGGGTGCAGGCACAGCCCCAGTGGACACAGCTATTCAGAAAGAATCCAATCTCCTGCACATGGGGCCTATGTGCACGTAGATGGGAATCTGTGTGGGCAACACATTTCGAAGAAGCACGGTTACTGTAGGGTAAGTAACCCTTCTTTTTTAAAGCTTTCAGAATGATGCTGTGTCTATTTGTGCACCATCAAATTGACTGTGTAAGCCAAGTGTTTGAAAAGATGTTAGAGAGCCAGAAACTGTCTCTGGTGGGTTTCCCCATCGTGCATCCAGAAGTGGCACTACAGAATGTAAATACCTGGACTTTAAAAGTTGTCATATTACATGACACAGTATTTCAACCTTTATATCGAATTCCTAATACTTTAGTAGGAAGCAGAATATTTTTAAACTTCTAGAACCACATCCACAGTCACATTGCCCTGTGGTTTTGCATGCTTGTTTTTCATTCAGTTGCTTTGTAAAAGGTTGCATTTTTTTGCTTGAGTTTTAGAGGTTTCCTCTTGGCTCTTTGATGCCATTTTAACCTTATATACATCCAAAATATTAAAGTATCGACATATGTGTACCATTGGGTTTGAGACATTCCTGAAAATTCTTCTCTGAAGCTCAGTCTCAGGAAAATTCTGATTTCTACAGATCACAACTGACAAGTTACGATTTCAAAAGCAGTAGTGTGTATGTATTTAGGTGTCTGTATGTGATACTGCATTTTCTTGTCCTCTTCAAGCTGTGGTATTTGCACAGCTTTGCACCCTCCGGGTGTTGGCTCAGAACCCTCCAATCAGAGATTTCCTAGCAGGGAATTGCATTTGCCATCCTTCCTCCTATCACACCCTGGTGCTTGCCAAGGGCTGGCTGAGGAGGCACCTGGAGATTCCCACTGTTTTCCTGTAGTCCAGGATGAAATATTGCAGGGCAAGTGACAGGCAGGGAGATGCTCAGGGGAATCTGGGAGCTGTCCTGTGGCTTTGGAGGTTAAATGAGGCTCTCTTAAATCTTCAGGGCAAAGACGATGTTTACGACCGGATGCTGCTGGACTATTTCTTCTCCTACCACCAGTTCATCCACCTCCTGTGTCGAGTTGCAATCAACTGTGAAAAGTTTACTGAAACTCTGGTTAAAATGAGTAAGTATGAAGGTGAAACAGACAAAGAATTTTTTTTTTCTGTGATAGCTCTGAGTCCTTCTCCACTAAGTTTCATATTCAGTTTTTAAGAAAAAGCAGAGCTTGTGAAATTTGTCGTGTTTGGATATTATTTTTATCCACAAAACTGTTAATCTGTGTATAAGAGAGTGCAGCCTTACCCACATGACTGAAGTGTTTTGGTCTGTCTAGAAAAGAGCTGAGGTAACCCCTGAGAATTCAGTCTTATTGTACATTTGGAGTTTAATACAGGACTCAGTAAAGCTCTTTCTGGGTGGCTGGCAGTTTAAAGTGCTTTGGATCAGATCCTGAATCCTCAGCATCTCAGCAATGGCAATTAATTGACAATATTTCAGTTTTTGTGTTCCCACACAACCCCGAGGGCGAGTTCCTCAGTGTGCACAGACCTCAGTGTCACACCAATAATCTCATCCAAAGAGCAATGAGAGAATGTCCTTTTATCCCCTCAATTACCCATCTGCTTGTTTGTCACACTTTACCAATGTATATATTAAAGAGATTGTAAAAACCTCACGGACACTACAGCTTTCTGATCATACAAAATGCTTGGAATGTGATCCTATAAAATGACACAGCACCTTGGCACTGCTTTTCTGAGGAATTTCCAAAGTTCTCCCACACTGACTTCTTCCCTCATGCCATTGCAGGTGTCCTGGTTGCTTATGAAGGTTTGCCACTTCACCTTGCCCTCTTCCCCAAACTCTGGACTGAGCTTTGCCAGACTCAGGTAAGAGTCAGAACCAACAGAATGGAAACACAGGCAAAACACACTGAATGTGGAACAAAGAACTCACAGTTGTAACTGGTGGGTGTTCAATAAAATACTCTGCCTATGTTACTGCCGTGTGAGAAGCCCTGCTAAATCAAGTATAAAAACCTGGTAAATTGTATTTGCTCCCTGTACATTCTGCAAAAGCTTAACACAGCAATTCCCCCCAGTAATGGTGGTGGGTATGCAGAAAGCACCTCATCCTGCCTGTGAAATTCCAGCTTTTTATGTAGCATAAACATTGGGATGATGAAGGAAAAATGAGGAGGTGTCAAAGTCTAGGTATGACTGCAGAGGACCCTGTGGTTGGCTCAGAGATCAGGAGGCTCTCCCTTCCCACACACATTGGTGGGGATAAACTGGCCTTCCTGGGGAAGGAGCTTCATCACAGGAAAATAGGAAATAAGAATTGTCAGTAATTGATTTGTACAATTCACTGGCATCTGACAGACCTGAACTATTTCTCAGTGGGCCTGGCCTGCAGTTCTAGTGCTGACTCTGCCATCTTCTGTCTCCTTACCAGTCTGCGATGTCCAAGAACTGTGTGAAGCTCCTCTGTGAAGATCCAGTTTTTGCAGAATATATCAAATGTATTCTGATGGATGAAAGGACCTTTCTTAACAACAACATTGTCTACACCTTTCTGACCCATTTTCTTCTCAAGGTACGTGGTCTTTTAGCAGTAATTATTACTCCAAGGAATGCAGGGACAGATGCTGCTTCATTCTGGGATGCTGTTTTCACAGTTCCAATTTTTTGCGGCTTTTAAAAAAATACTTTGTTTCCACAGGTGCAAGGGCAGGTATTTTCTGAAGCAAACTGTGCCAACTTAATCAACACTCTAATTACAAATCTAATAAATCAGTATCAAAGCCTAGAATCTGACTTCAGCAACCAGAGAGTTGAAATTTCCAAAGCAAGCTCTACATTAAATGGGGTGAGTCTTTTCTAACAAACACGAGGCAGCTCGTGTCCTACAGAAACTCCTCAGTGCCCTGTGCCACGTGTGTTAGGCACTCCCTGCCTCAGCTGAGCTCCTGAGGGAGCCATGGGAAGGTGGGAATATTAACCTGACTGTGGGGAGAAAAGTACTAAAACTGCAGGAGCACTAATGGTGGGAGTGCAGTAACTCAGCAAGGTTTTGTGTCTCAGCACAGCATTGTCACCTCCAGGACAGATCTGTGTTAAGGTCAGCAGCTAGTGAGTGGGGAATTTCAGTGGTGTGAGCAGCTCTGGAATGGGATCTTTGGGCTGCTCAGAACATGAACAGCATCTCCTTATTGCACAGTCTGTGTGCAAGATTCATCAAACACCAGTTTGAAGTAAGCCTGAAGTTTGTTTCTCTGTTCCCAGGACCTCCGAGCACTTGCCTTGCTGCTTTCGGTGCACACTCCCAAACAGCTCAACTCGGCCCTGATTCCAACTTTACAAGAGCTTTTAAACAAATGTAGAGCTTGTCAACAACAGAGGAACTCACTACAAGAGCAAGAAGCCAAAGAAAGAAAAACTAAAGGTTTGGTGTCACTTTCATCAAATTAATTTAACAGATTATTTTATCCCTGCAGGGTGAGCTCCAAATCCCAGCGGTACACAAAAATACCATTTCATTGTGCTATTAAAAGCTGAAATTTGTGAATTGCAGGAATTCTCTGCGAGGAAACAAGTGTTTATTATGAAAAGGGTGGGAATGGGGTTATTTATGAAAAGGGTGAGCAGTGGCTGTTCCCTGAGCACGTCCCCTGTCCCTGCAGATGACGAAGGAGCCACTCCGGTGAAGCGGCGGCGGGTGAGCAGCGACGAGGAGCACACCGTGGACATCGGCGACATCAAAGCCGAGCCCCGCGAGGCGCTGACCCCCACCAGCACCTCGGACAACGAGACCAGGGACTCGTCCATCATCGACCCCGGCACGGAGCAGGACCCGCCCTCCCCCGAGAACAGCTCCGTCAAGGAGTACAGGATGGAAGTGCCCTCTTCGTTTCCCGAGGACGTGGCGTTGGCCGCGCGCGCGCAGCACGCCGAGGAACAGCCGGGGAACGGGAAATTCGAAGAATGCAAAGAGTTCAAAGACCTGCAGGCTTCCAAGGACTCCATGGGGGCCGAGGAGGACTCGGAGTTTCCTTCCACGTCGATTTCAGCGGTTTTATCCGACCTCGCAGACTTGCGCAGCTGCGATGGCCAAGCCTTACCATCCCAGGACCCCGAAACTAATTTATCAATCAGTTGTGGCCATTCCAGAGGACTTTTTAGTCACATGCAGCAGCATGACATTTTAGACATCCTGTGCAGGACCATTGAGTCTACGATTCACGTGGTCACACGGATATCTGGGAAAGGAAACCAAGCTGCTTCTTGACATTAGATGGAGCATGTCTGCTTTTAAGTCTTTTATTTTTTTTTTTAAATCCTTCTTCCCCCAAAAATGCTGTTTGTATAAGTTTTGCTTATTTCTGTTTTGTGCTTCAGTTTGTCCAGTGCTCTCTGCTTGAATGGCAAGATAGATTTATATGCTTAATTCTTGGTCAGGCAGAACTCAAGATTATTTTTTTTAAATTTTATTTTGCATCTACCGTACACTTTCTTAAAGGGCAATCAGATAATGGCTATGTTTTATGTAATTAAGAGTTCACTGTAGTGGCTTTCATTTAATATGGCTGTCTGGGAGACAGGGCCTCCTGGCCCTGTATGATGTAATTTAAACTTATGGCATTTTTACTGTGTATAATATGGTGTCCTCTGTGCCAGTTTTGTACCTTATAATCGAGGCAGATTGCCTCAGATCGCTGTGGTTCTTATTATCAAAATTAAGTTTACTTGTATACTAAACAACCACAAGAAATTTGATTCTGTAAAGAATCCTCTTTAGCTGTGGCCTGGCAGTATATATATGGTGCTTTATTTAACAGAATACCTGTGGAGGAAATAAAGCACACTTGATGTAAAATTAATTGTTTTATTTTTATTGACATGATCAATTGCTATTCTGTGCACTTCATTAAACTGATTGTGATGACTTTTCATTTGTTTATAATATGTTGCTTCAGTCTTTGGATTTCTCAGCAAAGAGCTTCGTAAGTGAAACAGCAACAGATAGAAATGATGGTCAGAGGTTCAGATTTGATGTGAATTTTGGTGCTTGTTTGTTGTGCACAGGTGTTCAGCCACACAGTGGAGAGGGACTGGTGCTTGGTGTTGGAACGTGAAGTGTTGTCAAAATCCAGTGGAACTTGGCATCTCATTTCCCTTATTTTAATATCTCTTATATAATTTTCCTCCTGCACCATTTACAGACTTCTTCTTTCTCTCTGGCTGTGCTCCCTCACTTTTTACAGCTTCTGCACCCCTGGAATGACTTTATCATCTCTCCCATTATAGTTCCCCCTGTTATTTCTAAGTAATACCAGTTTCCTATGTGACCTTTTGGACTGTCAGTGCTACTGGTTTTAATATCTGATTAAACTCCATTTTCAGCTTCATTTTCCAGTTGCTCAGCTCATTTGTTTCTATATTGTCTTCATCTACCTTGATCTTTTTTCTTCAAAATTCTTTCATTCCATCTACCCTTCACTGCAATTTTGCATCACTTTGCTTCTCCTTGAGTCTGTGATGCTCTTGCTCTATTTGAATTTGTTGTCATTGGTTTTAATTTTCTGTAATTAATTTGTCTTTAAAGTTTACAAATTTATATTCCTGTTTATTTAGCACTTCTATCGTTTGTTTACAGACACTGCTGATATTGGTAAGTGCTTAAGTTGATATCCTCAATATTCAGACATGAAATAATTATGTGTTTGTCCTTTTTAGGAATAATTTTATTACCTTTTCTGATTAACTTTCTCTAGATTGTAACTAGAGAGAAATCATCAACAGCTTCTAGTCAAAACTTCTACAATCAGAATTTGTCTCAGAAAACATTGGCCTATGGATCAAAACCTGAGCTGCAGCAGCTGCTGGAACCCTTTGGGTGAGTAGCTTTCTGAATTTATCAACCTTATTAACACTGTGCAGCTGATTGTTGGGATGTTGTCTGAGCTGGTGCCCCCTGCTGGCTTTAGCAGCTCCTGAAGGATGGGATCACACCAGAGTTGTGCCATTCTGGCCTTTGGGGTGGTTTTTTTAGCTCATTTTCAAGCAGACCAGCTATAAACAGTACTTGACAATGATTTCATAAAGGATGCACAAATATTGCACCATTAATCATGTCAGGATTACCAGAATTATAATTACTCTTACTGCTCTTCCCTTACCTCCTAATTTCCTCTTTGAGTATTCCTGTAATTTTTACAAAGAATTTTTTACAGTAGTTTTTTTGAACAGAAGTAAGCAATACCTGCACATATGTGTCTTGCTTTTCCGGAGCCTGTTTCCAGGTGTTTGTCCTCTGTCTCCCTCACTTTCCATGCTCTAAAAATCATTATTCTTTCCATTCTATTCCCCTTCTCTCACTTTAAATCAGTTTTCTGGTTTGTATTTTTTCTGCTTTTAAAAATGTTCCCTTATCCTGCCTTTGAAAACCATTTAACTCTAAATCCTTTAATCTTCCACTGGCTTCCTCAGTCTCCTAAAGCTTTGATTTTCTTCCAGGTTTTATCCCACTTCTCATTTATTATTACTAATTTCCTC
The DNA here is from genome assembly GCA_013400855.1 of Buphagus erythrorhynchus. NCBI lineage: Eukaryota > Metazoa > Chordata > Aves > Passeriformes > Sturnidae > Buphagus > Buphagus erythrorhynchus. The sequence goes on along the minus strand of VZTT01027141.1, from coordinate 59,311 downwards.
CTGGAATTTCTACTTCCCATTTAACCACTTCAAAATTAAGCTTTTAAATACCTTCTCCATGCACAGCCAGCCTCTCCTCTGGCACTTCAAGTGCTGGGATCTGTAAAGAATTTTAGCCATCATCTTACAAATAATTTCTTTCCCATTGTATTATTTTTCTCTTTGCTTTTCTCAGCTAATTATCATCTAACATTTTTTACTTTTAATTGGGAAATCTAGGAGAAATTTCAGCACCAGAGGGGTATGGAGCTGCTGCTCCTCATTTTCCAGGGGTTTTGGCAGCCCCACGCCTGGAGCAGAGACTGCAATGCTGGAAGCACAAGTAAGTTCTGTCTTTTCTAACACCAGTAACTGGCAATTGCTCCATTCCAGTGAGGGCAGGGAGACAAGAAAACCAGGGGATTTCAGTCATGAGGGAAAATGGGTGAGGCACAATTCCCAGAGAGTACTGGGGCTGCAGTTTCACTGTTTGAAGAAACTTGGAATTGCATAGAACCACCTACTCTCAAGTATTAAATCGTTGCAAAATCTCTTCAACCATCTACCCACAAACCTGCTGAAGCCTGAAATGTCTTAAACCTTAATTTCCCTCTGACAGCCACTACTCTAAATCATTTTTGTATTCAAAACATCAGGCTTTTTTTCTTCCTTGAATATTGAGGGGGGGGGAAAAGGTAGTTAAATTTTGGGCATTCACAAACAGATGCTAAAATACAACATTACTCAAGAGGTTGTTCCCCACTTAGCCCAAACAGCAACACCAAGGAACTGCTCTGTGCCTCTCCTGTCACTGTGGGGACTTTGTTCTTTTTACTACCATAGACCTCACCTCAGTTCAGAGGGGTTGTTAAAAACTGACTGCAAACTTTGCAGGAGAACCTGGCCTGTAGCAAGGAGCAGCACCTCTGTATCCTCGGGATGATGGAAGCTTTTTGGGTGGTAAGGTTGCCATCTGTTGGCATTCTGTAAAAATAAAATATATAGGACTTAACTTATAAGAAACTTATTTAGTGTGACAGTATCAGTTTATGGAGAAAATCAGCTTGATGTAAAATCACATTTTTATTGAGCCAAGCACGTTTTTCAAAGGCAGCCTGCCCTGTTGTGGTCAATTTGTTTCAGATTGCATACTTCATTTGTACACTTTATTTATAAAGCATTTGAGAACCAGGTTATCCTTGCTCACCTCGAGATAGTTTAATTAGGAATTACAATTTGTTCCTGTCAAAATTCTCTTAACAGTTGTTTTCTTTGAGGTACAGCATTGCAGAGGGCTGTAAATCATTTCAGTGGAAGGTTTTACAGAACTGCAGAAAGCAAGCACTACTACTGTTTGTTTCTTCCTAAATAAATGTCATACTGAGGTCAAGTAAGGGAGTATAGTGCATGCAGACCTAATAATTACATGACATTGTTAATTATCTTTCCTAAAACCACAGCTGCAAACAGTCTGCAGGTAAAAGCATCTAGCAAGTATTCCACAAGGCTGTAAAAGAAACCCCCCCATTTCCTGAAATGGATCAGCAGTTTTGTAATCCCTTGCAGCTCACCTCTGCTGGGAACTCTGTCTCCTACCAGGATTTAATTTTGCCACTTGATACACTGAATATTAAACTGGAAATGCTTCCTATTGATGGTGTAGCTCACCTGCCTCTGAGGGCAGGACTCACTGCAGCTCAGTCATTATCATTCTCTGGAGTTGCAGGCAAGCAGAACAGATCACTGTCCCCCAGTAAAGCTGTTGATATACAGAGTCTGACTTGCCTCTCATTCCCTAAAAACCCATAAATAGTGCTATGTACAGTCTCATAGAAGTGGGTCTTTATTCTTCCCACAAATAAATATTTTTCTTTTTTTTTAGAAAACCAAATGTTAACAAAGTATAAAAAGTAATGCCCTAACAAAACTACAGTGCTGTTATCATTCCATGCTGTCTTTTGATTGCTGCAGTAAAATATGTATTTCTTCAAAATATTGCTTCTTCCAACATTGTCTTGTGTTCTCTTCGTGGGAGACAGGAACCCCTTTGCATTCCAGCTCCAGTTCTGACTGAGTCACCAGGTCCTGGAAGTTCAAGGCCACTGTTGCATAATGTTCTGAGGGAAGAAAACAGGACCCTTGAGTGAAGTGCTTTTTAAAGAATGACATTTGTTGGTGCTGATTCCCTCTCTGCTCTGCCTGTCTGAGCACAGCCTCTTTTCACAGCTTCTCCAAAGGACACAGACCAAAGGAATGTCCAGCCAAGGCTGGTCCCTGCCAGGATTGGTCCTTCTCCCTGCAAAGGAGCCCTCCAACATCAGAGATCCTTGGAAAAACTCACCATCAGGCCAGCTCCTACACCGCCACTTCAGGACAAGTCTTTGGCTTGGGACCTGCAGAAGATAAGAGTTCTCCTTGTTAGCACCTGAGAGAATTCCCACTGCAGTTCTCCATGAAATACAGGGAGAGGAGCAGTATCTTATGGAATACTGGACACATGCATGTAAAGAAGAGCAAAATTGAGGTTTGGTTTTTGAAATAAACTGTTTTCATGGAGCTTTTTCAGCATGCTGCATTCCACTGTTCTGTTTCTGCTGTGGGAAAAGACCCCAGGACTCCTTGGTTACTGCACATCAAACACTGATTTTCTCGCAGACTTTGAAACAAGGACAAGCCCAGTTTTCCCCACTGAAATTTTCAAGTGTGACAGAGTGACTGTGTTACACAACCCGGCCTGGCCCAATACACAAGTCAGGCACTCCTACAGATGAAAATGGTTTTTAGGACATTTCAAAAATGCAGCTGAGCTCTAATTATCAATGCACTCCTATGTGCACCAGCATTCAGTTGGGACAGGGTAACACTTGTCCTGACTAGAACAGAGACCATCTTCCCAGTCAAAGAGGGATAGGAATTTGGGAGATAAACCTTAAACCTGCTTTCTCCATCCTCTCAGTTACAAAGGATTGTGCTAAGTTTTCTGCTCCCTGTGCAGGTCCTTAGGTGTGGTCAGTCTCTGCTCTTTTGATGGGACAGAAAAGCCACGCAACAGAAGACCAACAGTTTGGCTTTGAAACAGAGGAACTGAAATATGCACTAGAGAAGCTGAAATTCACAAATTTAAGCTGCTTTCTAGCTCAGAGAAGGAGCCATCACCCTCCCCCCTCTTCGTTAAAGTGGAGTAGGAGCTTTTTACCAGTTCTGTGTATTCACCGCTGACAAAGCCCTCAAACATCTGAAGTTTCCCTCCTTTCTCTGCTTCAATCACAGCTGGGCACTTGGAGAACTTCTGTACCAACTAACAAAAAAAGAAAAACACAAAATTAGCCCTGCTGGGAGACAAGGGAGGGGTGCTGCAGGAATTAACTGAACTCAGATACACCTGGAAGTCTTTAAACACTCATCAGGCTTTTGATTTTATACAGCATTGCTGGGGTGGTGGCAGGGGCCAGTGACGTGGCACAGTGAGAATATTAATGCTGAGGATTTGCACTGGTAAATACAGACCAGCACAGGCTCTGCCTCCAGCACATCTACAAGTGGAGACAAAACTGGCTGTTTCCAGACTGGGAAATGAAGCAAACAGAGCAGCAGCTTCAGGAAGGTGCAGAAGAGCTGCTAAGAGCCATTTCTGTTTCCCAGAGGTAGCCCTGGGATTGTAATTTAAAGTTCTCCAATACCAGCCCAGACTTGTTTGAAGGATACAAACCCGAAATTAGTGACTGTGTGTTTCATCCCCTATAAGCAACAGTATCATCACCTCCAGTAATTAATGTAATTAAGCCATGGGTAACAGCAGTGCCATTACTGAGCCCTTCAGGCTCCTCAACAACACCTACACAAAAAAGCAAAGCTTTTGTTAAGGACAGCACAAGGAAGCTGCACCCAAACCACAGAACAACGCAGCCTCACTGTTAAGGGAGCAACTGGCAAAAAAAGATCTTAGGCAGCCTAATAAACTCTCACCAAATGGAATTTGTCCTTCACACTGTGACCTATCTATTGCTTACCCAACTCTTCAGCAGCATCAACATCCACATTCAGTTAAAATGCCTCCTGAAAGTATCACTTACTTCCTTCTTTGTGAAGATTCTGTAAAGTTCGTCAGCTGGAGAGTTGAAGACTTCCCTCATATGTATCCTCACTGTTGGAATTTTTACTCCAACCATATCCAGAGACTGTGGTGTAACAGAGTCCTGCAAAGCAAAAAAGTATTCACAGGAATTAGTGCAAGATCTCGACCCTTAAAAAGTGCTGGCAGGGCAAGAGTGTTGTCACCTGCACATTCTCAAACAGTTTGTGAATACATGGCAATTATACACTGTATTTACTCAGCAGTAGTATTAATGAGGAGTCACTAATTTCAGTGGAAAAACCTGAAGCCATCACACCTGCATGGTGTTCCCACTTGGTTTTCGCTCTGTGGCCAGTTCCTGACCAGCAGGAGCTTTTGTTGGCAGAATCATTCCCAAGGTGAACTCTGCAATGAAGAAAAGCACTTTTCAGTGTGAAATTGAGCTGTTCAACCCCCCTGACATCCAGATACTCAGTGATGCTCACCCAAACCCTGGAGAATGCGGAAAACTCTGCAGGACATAAAATTCAATCTGATTTCCCCAGTTTACCCTTCTGCTTCCATCAGGAACAGACCTAACAGCAATCTCCCTTGAAAAGGCTTCTCCAAGTTACCTGACCCAAATCAGTAACATCTGCACAGACTTCTGGCAGCACAGCAGATGTTCAGATCAAAGAGAAATAAACCCCAAAGAAATTCTCCTAAGTTTGGCAGAAGACTGGAGTGGAACTCAATACAGAATGGGAGCCATGTCTGTCAGAGGCTGCTGCCCTTTCAGTTTCCAGTGTTAAAGAATCTTTGGATAATCTAGAAATCATACACAGTAATTCCTCAAGCCAAAAACTGCTGGATCCTACTTGGGAAAATTACACAGCACTTGACAAAAAAAAGAGGTAATAATTCCACAAAGTAGGTCACAATCAGAAATGCACCTGATAACAATTTGACTACAAGCTGTAAATGCATCAATTTTTGGAGCATGCTTTCCTGGTTCTTGGTAACAGCTGTAATTCACAAAAATACCACAGTTCAAAAAATAGAAAGGAAAATTTAAATTTGGTTCACCTTTGTTTAGAAGAACAAGTGAAAATTTATAAATTTAGTAAGTTTAGGATAATAAAACCTTAGAATCTCAGACAATAATGGCAGGCTTAAAGATGTATTGGTAAAGAACAGAAATAAATATAGCACTTCAGAAATTCTAGAAAATAACTAATTAATAACTAAAACAAAGGGATACAAAAATAAGGCAGCAGTTCAGGCAAAGAAGGCAGTTTTTTAAAATTAGGCAACAAAAAGAAATGCTAATATTGGCCAGTCCTAGTAGGGCCAAGCTGAGCCCTGGCAGGGCCTGTGTAACCCAGCACAGCCTCAGTCACTGCAGAACCTTCTGGACACGGCCACTTTTGAGAGCAAAAAAGATCCTGAGTGTCAGGACTAACTAAATTCATCTCAGCTGGTGACAATTCAAAATAAAACCAGTACAAAATATACAGTATTTGTCAATACCTGACCAAGTTGTTGAGGAGAGGAACCTGCACAGGAAATCTCTCAAGGTACTGCTTAATTCACCTGGTTTAATTTTAATTTACCTGTTTTAAGTGCTTTCAGGTAGTCCCTCAGGGCCTCTCTGACTTTGGTGGTTCCTTCAGTTCTCATCAGGTCCTTAAGAACATCACCTTCCCCTTTCTTCTTGCTAACATTTATCTAGGAACAGAAAAATGACAGCATCTGAGAGACCCCAGTCTCCAGTCAGGAACCTTTTGGGTTCTGGCAACAAAGGAAAGCGTTTGGGCTTTGTTTACTATGCTCAGAGGACAGCTGCAATTTCAAACTCATGATCTTGGGGTAGCCAACCTTTGCTAAAATAAGTCCTCTTAAGACATAAATAAATGTATCTCCACTGAGTCTAGTTCATCAAGTATAGCCAGGAGCTGCTTCTCAGCAGAGGCTGAAGGACCTGTGGAAGCCCAGTATCAACCATTATCCAACCAACTGGGAGAGATTCCTTAAGGTCTTAGGGCTGGGAGTGGTTTGCTGTGTTGGTTTGGGGTTTTTTTAAGACTACAGGCAGAGTTCTTCTCAACTCTGTAGTTCAAATATCATCACAATCAATAATTAGTAAAGCAAACTGCACATTCCTCATTGGTAAATTTGACAACAGAGTAAGGCATTATTGCAAGTATTATAAACAAAAGCATGAAATAAACTATCCATGTGTAATTACCCCACTTAACAACAGGAAAAATCAAAATATAATGCCTAGACATTGATTAACTTTATTTAAGAATTGTGGACCTATACAGCCATACCAGTGTTGCACACCTACCTCTGTATCATCTACCTCATTTTCTTCTGACAGGTTAGGAATTTCAACAGATCCCTTATGTTTCTCACCAGACTCTTTCACTGTACCTGTATTAACATAACGAATTCTTAAATGTATCATTAAAAACTATTTCCCCCACAGCAAGAGTTTTACACTTGGAACTCAGTTGTACAAAGGTGTTACCTGAAGGGAATTGCCTCAAGGCTGATTTAAAGGAACTGAACAGCAACCTGAGCTTCTCCTGGGAGCTGTGTTCCCTACCCAGATGCACCAAGGCACGGACAGGGACCCACCTGCTCCCTGCACTGCTCTGACACCCTTTACAGCCTGTCCCCAACACTGAATGAGCATCTAAGGGTGGGCAGGGAAAAATCTCCTTCTCCTCTGAATGTGGATTCAGAAGCTCCCTGGAATGCCAACCATGGCCTCTTTAATTGTGTGAAAGCTCCCACCATGCAGGCATGTTACCAGGAAACATACATGTGTACAATGGAGAAGTATACAATTGACATCTTTCAAAATATGAAATTCACATGCACATTTAGAGCACTTGATATTGCTTTTAACAACTTCAAAATCACTGCACAAAGATTCAGCAAGGACAGGAATTATGCTCCACTTCTGGCCCAGGACCACCCCACAGAGCTGCCCGTCGTGCTGCCCTGCTTCAAATCTACACTGAAGAGATTGAATTTAAGGTATATGGGGCTTTTTTTCATTACACTGAAGACTCTTCCCCTTTGCCTTGCAGAAGTGTTTTGTTATTTAAATTAACTCACTAATTAGATCAGATAAAATCCCTTCAGAAAGCAACAACAGAAACAGGCAGGTCTGTCAGCTCAGTGTCAGAACATTAAAAATCCAACAAGGTGCCATCATCAGCAAAACTCTCAAATTCCAACAGCCCAGGGCTGAGCACGACTGCAGAAGGGGAATTATCAGGAAGGCAGATGCAGAATTTCTGGGGATACTCTCTTTCACAGGAGCCACCTGGATCCCCCTGTTCCTAAACATCACTGTCATTATTTTAATTACTTCCCTGAGCTCCCATGTGATCACAGGGCACCAACAGAACCCAACTGGCTGAGATCCCAGTGAAGGACTCCAATAAATGCCCACATGTTTCCTGGCACGGAGAAGATGAAGGGCTGTTGGTAACACAAAGTGCAAAGATCCCTCCTCACTCGGGTCTGAGGTAATGAGGGATTGCACAACATGCAAAGTCTGTTAATCCACAACTACACGCCCACATCCACTCAGGGACAGCAGAACCAGACCTCGAGTCTCCCAGGAGAACCTGTCACTCCATAAAGCCATGGGAACTGGTTAATGCCATCCTTGAAACGCTCCTGAGCCCACAAAGCCACCTCAGTCTTCTCTGCTCCCTTCTAGCACCAGGATCAGTACAGGAAAACCACACAACATGGGCTTTGCAGACAATAAAACCAATCTTATTTCTGGCTGCTCTTCCCAGAAAGGAACTGAAGGCATACAGGAAGCAGTATTTTGGGAGCAAAACACAAACCTGACTTCATTCGGTTAATTAGCAATTTTCACAACTCTTAAAATGAAGTTTCACAGTGACAGTGTCTGTGCTGGGCAGCAAAGTCCAACCAGTGAACAAACAGAGCTGGTGGATCAATTCAACACTGCTGCAACACTGGTGCAGCTCCGTGTTTTCACTACCACTATCATGTAAACAAAGCTTTACTACCTTTCTACCAATCACAGTCAAATTACGTGTTGGAATTGCATTGGAATTCAATACCAGACCTGAGAAGAAATTATTTTTTGGTTTCCTGCCAGCCCACTGTGAAGCACACATTTCAGGAAGACCCAGCTCTTAACACACTGGTGAAATACCTGCTTTAAAAGGAGAAAAATGTTTTTACAAAGCTTCCACCACAATGTGGAACCATCCATTAAAATCCGCATTACATCCTCTAAAAAATGATAGAACAGCCATTTTGCTCAATTTTAGTGCCATTAAGTACGCTCAGTTCCTCACTTTCTTGTTTCTCTCTTATCTAAATTGCTAAGCACAATGTTTTTCCTACACTAGACTTTCCAAATTGGCTGCAAATCTCAGGATTTTTATCATCTGTCCTTACATACCCACATTTTAATCATAGCTTGAAGTCCTGGTTATCCTTGAAGACTTGCAGAACTAATTACAGTTTTTTAGTTCAATCTGAACTCTCACTTCTAAGTTAGAACTCTCAAAACACACAACATGATGGCTATCACAAAAAAAAAATCATCAGCTTCTTGGGGTTTTTTTTTTAGAATTTCCTGTGTAGTAGCCAACTCATTTAAAATTAAGCTCTCAAAGCCATAATTCACTCAGCATAGCAAAGCAGCCAGCCCAAGTCAGAGCTGTCTCTACACACTGACCAGCATAAACACCTCGTAAAGAAACAGTTTACATAGAAATACAAACAAAATACTGTCTGCCTGCTTCTAATTTTATGCTCTGAAATAAACCACACAAAGCCAAACTAACCTCTGTTTAAAGCTTAAGGTGATTTTAGCTGAACTTAAGGAAGTCAAAAAGCTGATTACAATTACTTTATCTGCACTGATCCAAACTGCACAAGAGTATAATATTTGCCTTGCTCTCTGTTAACATTTACACCACAACTCTAAGTATGGTCTTAGTTTATAACACATTTGGAACATATAAAACTATCAAAAACAAACAACAGTACTCAGTTTAAAGTCCCCTCTTATTGTGGGTGCAGACTTCAATTCCAGATCTGTTCTGGTCTCAGCAATATTCCAGCCAGACAAACCTCCACACCCGAGGGCTGAGGAATAAGGACAGCATTTGGAGAAGCACAGCCTGGCACTTGGCACTACAACATCCAGGGACAATTTCCTGTGCAGGCTCATTCCATCAGCTGCTCCTGCTTCTCACTCCAGTGCAAGACACAATTTGCTGTCAAGTTTTAGGTATTTAATAAATGGAAAGAATTCCTTGGTATCACCAAAAGCCGAACAGCAAACAAAGAGCTTCTCATGGGACAAGCACAATGAGGGCAACTCCAAGAGCTGGGATACAGCACAACAAAAAATGCAGAGCCCCAGGTATCCCAAATAATCAAGAACCATTTCTATTTCCCACTAAAGAGTTTTATCCTCATGTAATTCGTGATTCTCAATGTAAACTACAGTTCGTTTTTGGAAGCAGCTGTAATGTCACGTCTCCTAGGTTTTCCTGCTCTCCAGAGGCACGGAGGAGCACAAAGCTGTAATTTGGAGCTGTAATTTGGGCACAATGGAATTAAAGCAGCCNCCTAGGTTTTCCTGCTCTCCAGAGTCACGGAGGAGCACAAAGCTGTTATTTGGGCACAATGGAACTAAAGCAGCTCCAGCACTCTGCTGTCAGTGCCACCACAATGCAGGCATTCACTTCTAGCAGAGCAAAGAGAGTAACGCCGTGCTGATACACCGGGAACGCAGTGCTAAGGAATAGGCGGTGGAAAAAGCCTGGGTGAAGAGGAAGGAGCCAAGCTCGGGTTTCAAGGTTATTTAAGAATACGCTTTTATCCACTCCAGGCCCACGTGGCTCCCGCAACCTCCCCACGACTCTGAGTCACTGCAGTTCACCGAGGCATTCCCGTTTTCCCAGCCCGGAGGGGACAGGTTCCCGATGGCAGCAGGGACCAGCACAGAGCCCATGGTGCCAATGGCAGCTCCCCGGGACACGCTGCCGAGCCCCTGGCATCCCCCCTTCCCCCCGTACCTTTCCAGCTCAGGCGCAGGTTCCACTCGTAGAAGAAGATGAGTTTCCCTTTGCGGCTGTTGCAGGACGCTTCGCCCTCCACGTGTTTGAGGTCGCCGATCTCGCAGCGCCCGGCCTCGCCCTCCACCACCAGCCCCTCCAGCACCTCCTTCAGCTTCCTCTTGGACCAGCTGGTCGCGTCCCGCTCCGTCCTGCCCCGGGAGCGGCGGGGTCAGCGCCGGCCGCCCATTCCCCCCCGAGCCCTTCCCCGCATCCCGTTCCCGGCGCTCACCAGTGCCAATTGTTCACGTTGGTGCCGTCCGCCCGCTCCTCCACGATCCAGCGCGGGTCCCCCTGGCCCCACTTGGCCATGGCGCTGCCCGCTCCCCCCGCTCCTCCCGGCCGCTTCCGCCGGCACCGCCAGAAGGTGCCAGAAACTTCCCCGCCCCGCCGGAGGAGGAGGAGGAGGAAGGCGAGCCCAGCCCTGCCCTTCCTCCCGGCGCGGAGGGCGGAGGGAGCGGGCACGGCCGGGCACGGCAGCGCCCGGAGCCGCCGCGCTGTGCTGGGGGGCTGCGGCCGCTCCTCCGCTCCCGAGCCGCTCCTTGGGGCTGCTCCCGGCTCCGCGGGAGGCACCGCCTAACTGGAAAACAGAGAGAGAGAAAAAAAAAAAAAAAGAAGGAAAACAGGAAAATTAGAAAACACACTCCCGTTTTCAAAGACTGCGGCGGAAACCTCTGCGCAAAACAGAGGAATAATTGACGTCCTAAAATTACTCCGTTTGAAGCAATGACAAGGCAACGCCTCTGGAATCGGGTTTATTGTCTTGCCCATTTGACACGTGCCAAAAGAAATTAAATACGCTGTGAGACAGCGCTGCTGCTGCTGGGGAAGCAGCCCTGCAGCACAGCACTGCAGCCTTCCCGCATATTGCTTGTTCTTTTCCTTATGCATCCATACAACAGCAGCAGGATTAAAATCTAGATAACATTTCCATATTCTTAATGCTCATTTAATTCTGAGCTGTTCCAATGAGTCTCATTGTGGTTTTTGTAAAAATTTTCTTCATCAAGTGTTCTTATCAGAGAGATATATCATCCCCAGGCTCATCGTCTCCATGCTCATCATCCCCGGGCTCATCGTCTCCATCGTCTGCATCCAAAATCACTGCCACCTCTGAAAATTTTACTCCTTTCAGTTCTTTCTCAGGGGCAGGCAATGTGGGATGAGGTGTTAAGGAAAGAGCTGGCTCCTGGTTTATGTCTGTGGGAAAGGGATCCTGCAAAAAAGTGTAATGCAGGTGAGGCAGAGAGCTACAAATGGTTGAGTGTGGAGAAATTATAAACAGTAGAAGTCATGAAATTGTGAGCCCTTTACTGTTCATGTTCCATAAAGACAGAAGAGAGTCATCACTTCTGGATGAAAGTGCTGCTCCTTCTTCTAGGAAGGGACAAACAGCCCTTCCTCTAAGATTTTTTTATAGAATTATAGAATTGTTTGGGGTGGAAGGGACCTTAAGAGATTGTCCAGCCCCAAACCCCTGCCATGAGCAGGGACACCTTGCACTACACCAGGTTGCTCCAAGCCCTGTCCAGCCTGGCCTTGAACATTTCCAGGCATTACTTCACAAGATTTTTTTTTTCTTAGTTCCATCAGATTTGCTTTTGTGATAATTCCTTCAGTTATTTGATTAATAGCAGTAAAATACCTTTCATGCCATGCTTTGCAATCAAAAAGCTTGTTACCTGTTTTGTTGTGAATCCCACAGTGGGCTGGACCTCCACATTTCTACTTTCAGCAGCTTTTTCAGGTGCTCCATTTTGCTCACTTTCACCCTTGTAATCCAGCAGCACTGTCTCCAGGTATTTGTCATTTTCAGAGGCCTTAATTTCATCTTTTTCAGCATAATCTTCTCTGGTGCCTTCCAGGTAGTCAAATGACATGATCTCAGTTCTCCTAAGAGAGTTCAGAAAAAAATCTCAGCCTCTCTACAACCAAGAGCAGTGCGTACACTGATCTCAGAATTGGTGGGATTTTACCCCAGGGGAATTGAGTAGCTTCTTGTATCCTAAGGGTCATTTCTGCATTAGGATTAACAATTTGCTAAAGAGTAAGTAGGAATTTGCCTTTGATACAAGATTAAAAGGTATTAACTTCCATCAAGTGTAGAGATTTTTAACTTACCATTTTAAGGGTATGTTAGATGGACCTATAGCCTAGTGGGAGATCCAAGGAAAATCCTATGGTACCAGAATAAACTAGAACCACGGTTTTTATATGCAATTTTTTATAAATTTCTGATAGCAGCAGTCTACTTACCCATTAGTCATGTGCTCTGGTTTCTCTAAGCTTTTCACACTTCCATTTTCATCAGCTGCCCACGGGTTATCAAAGCCCTCTGTAATTTCAACTTTCCTAAGCCAATCCTGTATCCCATATTTTCTGAAAAAGTACATCAAAACAATAAGACTAACAATAAGACTAACAATAAGACTAACAATAAGACTAACAATAAGACTAACAATAAGAGTAAGGGTTTTTTTTATTTTGAAGATTGGCTTTACAATTGTTTTAGAAACAGAAGATAAATTATTTGTGTTATAAATCTAATACACAACATTTATTTTCAGTGTTATTCTGGGGATTAGTTTGGAGTGTTTCCTATTTTTCCATAATGGTAGCAGTGTAAATGTTTGCTTCCCTTCTGGAAATTGTTTTCCTCTACCATGTGGCCCTGCTGTCACTGAAGTTAAACAGCAAAACCTCCCTTGATTTCATCATTTATGGGATTGGAAGAGACCCATATGCCCCCTTTCACAGTTAAAATTTCTGCTGCCCAGAAGTATCTGTTTCTGCTTTTTCTGTGTGACAAACACAAGAAGAAACAACTTTCACTTGCGTGTGGTGCATCCAACATAACAAATACCGGGCAACGCTCCCTGCAAATATCAGTAATTCATCAGACAAATATTTTTTGTGTTGACATTTTTAAACCCATCAGCTGTGAATCTGAATGACATTGCTAAGGCAAGCCCTGTGTACCTTTTCTTTTTCAGATCCAGCAGGACATAGGCCAGGAAGGCGACGAAGGTGGCGGCCAGCAGCGCCCCGAGCACGATGGCAGCCACGAGCTCCGGGGACGCCGGCGTGGCCGCAGCCTCCCCGATGGCAGTGCTGACAGATGCTGAGAACACCTGCTCCAGCTCCAGCTCTATGGCACCCTTCTGCTCCCTCAGTTTCCTGAGGATACAAGGGGGAAATGTGCATGCTTTACCTGACCTTCATTCTGGCTGCAGGAGTAGTGGAGAAAATACAGAGGATCCCTCCCTGCTCTGCCAAGACCTTTGCAAAGGATTCAGATTTGTCATGTCCTTCCTTCAGGAAAAGCTCTGTTTTCCAGCAACCAGCCCTGGTGCTTGTGACCTAAAATGCTGCAGAGCTTGGATAGTTGAACTAGATCCATATCACTGACAGGTAATGTAAACTCCATATCACTGACCAAAGAAATGTAAAATACACCTAAAGTGAGAGTTTCAATCAACATTCTGCCACTCTGAGGTCAATATATATTCTAATTATATTCTTTCTCCTTCAGCTTTTTTTTTTTCCTTAAACTCACTTTTGAATCTGTTTTGCACTATGAATAAGGTACTTACTCATGTTTTTTGCAAACTCTGAAAATTAGCTTTCAGTAAACAGTGAATCAGCTTTCTGAATTCTAAAAAATCCTATCTGCATAAGCTCTGACCCCCAGAAGTCAGACTGTGCCATACAGACCTTTTTACATCTTCTGCAGGTACTTCCTGGTGGGCCTCATCAAAAGCAATGAAGTTTACTTGGGTTTCATCAGTGCTGCTCCTTGCTTTTCTTTCAAACTCCTTAGAGTAAATACTAACCACGTATACATTCCATCCAAGTTTATCTTCCAGGACCCTGACATCATATGAAGAAAACATTTTTCATTAACTGGCCAATGACAGGTTCTTTTATTTTGGAAATTAAACGAACTAGTATTTAATACAACACTGGGCAGGTACTAATTTATACTAATAAAAATACCTTGGCAGGTATTTTAATCTAGGCATGTAAAAATCCATAATTATCATCAGCAAAGGAATTAAACTATTTGTCCAAAATTGTTGAGTGATTGAGTAGCAGAGGAAAAAAATATCTATAGATAACTATAAACAGTAAAGATGAAGAGGAGGGAAATTTAGTCTCATAATCCTCATTGTTTTCTCCTCTTTTTCCAGAGATTTTGTGCTGGATTGGACCAGTGGCCCAGTTAATCCATCATTCAGGTAACATCAGGTCAGCACCAGCTATTTCCAAGAAAGTTTTCCATTTAATTTTTACCAACCAGAACTGGTCCATAATAGCATCAACATCACAAACTCATTTTTTCCACCTTCAGAGTGATTTCCCTTCATAAGCACAGGACTCAATATTTCTAATGTAAATATATATTTATGTGTAGCCAAACAAAATCCATCTTTGTTAACATGCCAAAAAGGGCCAATTATGGTTTTAATTGTAGGGTGGCCATCAGATATCACTGGCTAATCAATCCCCTGTTCCTGCAGGGCTGGGATGTCCTGGAGAAGCTCTGCTGCTGTGCCATGAAGGGGGTTTTAACCTCTGGCAATGGTGAGTTTGGTTTTTGGTGTCTGCCCTATGGCTCCACATTTTTATCCTGCTATCCATGGAAACCTTTATCCTAGGTTGTTACAAATTACACAAACATTGAGGTGAGAAGAGGCCTCTTGAAATTGTCTAGTTCAATGACCTCTTTGAGATTTGCCAGCTTCAGGCAAAACTTACAAGGCAAAAATTGGTGGATTCCTGAGAATTCACTCTAATTATTCTGAGCTATGTCAAATTGAAGGCCTGGCTTTTCCTGGGAACTGGCTATATCAGCTCCCCTGTCAGACCCCTATCCCAAAGGGACTCTGAATTTATCATTAGATAATATATCAGAATAAGCTTCACAGTTTCAAAAATACCTTTTTACTTCATCACTGTTTCTTTCCACAACATTGATCTTCTGATTAAGCACTAGCATCACAATGTTGCTACTGGAACTGGAATCAACAGTTACCTGATAAAGAATCACAGATAAGATTTTCTAAAGCATTTGTACCTCTCATAGGTTGACCAAAAAAAATCCCCAGCCCACCAAACAATAACAAAAACCCTTTGATATAAAATCAAAGTCCTCCAAAAATCAGTTTTTGTGCCAACATATTTTTGTATGTCAATGAAAATGGCAATCTCTTAATTCTAGTATGTAAATATTTGTACATCTGACAGCCCTATTGACAGAATTAAGTAATTTTTTTTGCCATTATCAAAGTTAGCCCTTCTTGTTTACAATTTTGACATGGAAATAAATCAGGATTTTACACAAAAGTTTTCCTTACACTGACGTTTGTCCGGGCTGTGAGTCTTCTTGTGCCATTGTCTGCAGCTTGGACTTCCAGATGAAATGTTCCAGCCTTTCCTGCTAC
This sequence comes from Buphagus erythrorhynchus, assembly GCA_013400855.1. Classification (NCBI taxonomy): domain Eukaryota; kingdom Metazoa; phylum Chordata; class Aves; order Passeriformes; family Sturnidae; genus Buphagus; species Buphagus erythrorhynchus. The sequence goes on along the minus strand of VZTT01027141.1, from coordinate 43,700 downwards.
AGAAACTGTAAAAATCTGCCCAGTGTGTTCATTGATGTCAAATTCGTTGGTTTCAGTGCTCACTAAGCTGTACAGCAGAAGTCCATTGTCTCCTGAGTCTGGATCTGTGGCCTGGGTTTAAAAAAGGGGATTTGTGACACTCAGCCTGTGGCCTTTGGGCCGCACGTTGTTCTTCAAGCAGTAAACTCAGCTCTCAAGAGCAGATTTAAGGCTCCTTTAATGCAGTGGAAGAAACCCAGCTCTATCACAGGATTCCTGTCCTAGTGAAGAGCACAGGAAATACTCTACCTGGACTGTAATGACAGGGTATTTGTAGGGCACAGAGTTGGGAATGCGAGCAGAGTAGGAATTGCTGGAAAACACAGGCTCTTCATTCACATCCTGCACAGAGATTGTCAGCATGGCCACATTCTCAGCAAACAGGCCTGGCAAAAACACAAGTGAACAACCTTAACCATCAGCTTTTCACCTTTCATATCCAACTTTACAAGTTGAAGAGAATCACGACTCCTGTGTGGGTTGCAAATACAAAACATGTGTCCATTGCTCCCCTGGAATGTCGTTCAAAGCAAGCAGTTACCTGAACGCTGGACTTCTGCAGCAGAGGTGACTTTTTTGTTTGCTTGAATTAAAATCACATACTGAGAAACTTGCTCATAGTCCAAATTAACTGCTGTTCTCAGCTCACCACTTTCAGGATCCAGTCTAAAGTGACCTGAAAGGAAAAACACAGACTTTTGCTGTGACAGCTGCTATTTCACTTGTACCCCTCCTAGCTCTTGTGTCTTCGTTGCCCTTGGGATGTTTCCATGCCTCCTCTGCTCTGAACAACGTGAAACTCAACACTTCCACTGGCCAAGCAGCAAAGGCATCATCACTGCTGGGTTTGTACCCAACACCTAATAGTTCTTAAACATGTAAAGGAACAGTAAACGTGAAAAGGAACTTCACATGATTTCACAAATAAGGAGAATTGCAGTTCCTTCTTGCACAACTCCATTTTTTATGCTTTTCCAAGTTTCTCTGAGTTTCTACGTACTTCCTTTGTTGTGGGCCAAATGGAGCCCAAGCACAGCTGCAAGAGGGCAGATGCCTTAACATAAAGGCAAGGAAATGATGCACTAAAAGTGATTGGCAGGGTGGAAGCTGCTTGTTAACAACACTTCCTATTTTGGCTCCCCCAGTCTCTAAATTATCCTAGTTTAAGATTAAAAGAAGCAACTTCTTAGCAAGTTACCACCCTTTCTAAAGCCAAAGATCAGCAAAGTCAATGATGAAAAGCCCTAAAAAAATTCTCTGTCTAGTCCTTTTTTTAAAATAAGTTTCATCCATGCTCTCTATATCCTCATTTAAGCACAGCAGCATCTGCCATGCAAAAGACAGGTTATGATGTTCTCCTGGCTATTTTAACTCATAAGGGGGATAGTTCTCACCTCTTTCGTTGCCAGATGCAACAGTGTAATCAATGGGTTCTCCTGAAGCTTCAGCCACAGCAAAATCATAAATTAAATAATCCACTCCAGTGTTTTCCAAAACAGAAATGCTAATGCAGGAAATAAATGATAAATCATAATGTTAAATTTGCCAAGAGTGGTTGCCCAAGCAGGCTTTGAAATGTAACTCTTTAAAAGAGAGTTCTCTGTGGAAAATCTTACCCCCTCCCCCCATTTGTTTGCCAGATCTGCCCAACTTTCAGAGTGCAGTGCAAGCCCTGGTTTTCCAGCCAGATTTTGAGTCATCCTTGAGTAAAACCTAAGGAAAAATGTTTTATAGTGTTCAAGAGAGAAGAGGAAAAGAGTCTGGCTTTTAAAAGCTGCAAAGTAGAGAAATAAAAGGCAATGCCTCAACTCACGTTCACAGAACCCCTAGCAGAATTTCCTATGTAATGCTTTAAAAAAATCCCCAAACTTACATCCTTTCTTCTGCATGGAAAAATATGAAAATGACCTTCAACTTTGCTATGTTTTGCACTACCTGGTGAACACATCCCAGTTGTTTAACTCAATCTGAAAGCCTCACCTGATCTCACTTCTGTTGAAGCGAGGAACGAATGGACGGTTGTCAAACACACTCAGAGTAACCACAGCAGTGCCATTTAAAGGAGGAGAACCTTTGTCCTTGGCCATCACTGTTAAATGCATCTCACCAGATCTAGACAGGTTTCCAGTTGTGATTATCTTCCCTTCACTCAAATCCTCTATCAGGAAGAACGGGCTCACGGTGGGATCCGGGAGGATGTAATACTCAATGAGGCCATTTTGCCCCTGCCATGAAAGGAACACAATTTCATGGAACTGGAGTATGTTTGGAAGGGTAGGATAAACACTGAAACGAGGTTCAAAGAACATCTAAATGTCTCCAGTGAAATTATTTTGAAAATAGTGATTTTTAAAGAATGAATGCTATGGTAGGATGCCTACAAATTAAAAAAAAAACAAAAAACAAAGCAGAAGAAAATACACAATACATTGGTCATTTACACAGTGAAAACATGGCAAAAATTCTCTAATGAAAATAAGTTAGATGTGTAGCAGGGGGCAGTCAGAGTGGCACAGGGAGGACAAGTGCCACTCTGCACAGCTGAAGGAGGAGTTTCATTGGGGTCTCAATGCAGATCTCCCACAGTTCAGCAATTTTCAAAGGCAATTTCACTTTTTATACAGAATCATTGAAAAGGCTGATTAAAAAAGGGCTGTTAGATGATTTGCAGCAATGTGCCACAGCTGCAGCTATTCCAACCAAAATTATGCATGAAGAAATAGGAAGGCACCTGCTACACCTATTTTGTTGTCACTTGGAGAGGTTTCATCTTGTAAATGATATAATTACTAGTGATGTTGTCATGGTGATGTGGTTAACTACTGGATATCCCTGCCAGTGCCTGGATACTATTTGATGGGTGTAGTACAGATATATCAAACAAAATTACATTTAAAAATGAGGACAAAGAGAATAAGCTGGGGTGCCACACTTCAGAGGAGTTTGGCAAGCAGACATTTCCTTGCTCAAACCAGCTATGTGATGTTTAGTTTTTACAGAGTCTTCTACCTCAAAAGTTCAAATAACTTCAGAGACACTAAATTGCTTCAGTCTCTACTTCTGAAGGACTGGTGCATGCAGCTCTGTGTAGTAAAGGGGAAAATTAAAGGAAATGCAGCTGAAGAAACATGCCCAGAGCCAGGGAGTACATCAGTGTCAAGGCAGAGCCAGTAAAACTCCTAATTTCCAATTCCCAGAGCTGGTAGTTAACCAGGATCCACTTTCTGCTTCATTTGGTGCCTGGAGAATGGAGCAGGATGTGTCAGTGCTGCAGGCAGAGCAGTGCCAGGGTAACAGGAGGAATTACCTGGTCACGGTCAGTGGCACTCACGGTGAGGACAGGAGCACCCACAGGGTTCACCATGTTTATGGAAGCAGAATAGGAGCTCTGGGCAAACACTGGGGCATTATCATTCACATCAATCACTGCAACACTCACAGAGGTGGCTGCCTAGAAAACAAAATGGTGCCATGCACTTTAGAGTATTCACAAACTTTGATTTAGCATTGTTTTTTCCTTACTTGCCCATGCAACAGAAATGATAAATCAGGCTTTGAAAACGCTGCAGTAAAATATTGTTTGGGTTTAATTGTGTGAACTCAGCGTCAGAGATCACTACAGGATTTTAGCAGGAGAGACAGGAATTCAGTGTTGCAGTAGGATTCTTCTTGAAAGATGTCTGAATAAGTAAGATCAGGATGTTTAAGATTCCTCCTCCATGCAATTAAGGAAACCATACATGTTCTGATTCTCTTGAAGTGTCTAATAGCTTTCCAAATAAGAAGAACTAGAATAATCTGCTGAAAAAAATACTTCTCCCACGAAAAATTATCACATCACTTATAGTTCTAA
>VZTT01027141.1:19046-37889 GCA_013400855.1 Buphagus erythrorhynchus | reverse complement strand
AATCAAAGGGGGCAGTGGAATAAAGGATTCCAGTTGTTTCATTTATCCTGAATTTCAGTCCATGTCCATTGAGAATGCCATATGTCAGGAAACCATTTCTACCTGTGTCATTGTCCTGAGCTTTCAGCTGCACAATCTGAGTAGCAGGAGAATGCTGTGGAGGAAGAAAGATTGAGGCTCTCAGAGACCACTTTGCTGCAATTGCTTGAATTATGTGAAAGGGGAAAGTAAGAGATACTGCACCCACTTACACTAGTATAGACATTTTAAAATCAAGATTTTACAACTTGTTCAGTGCAGTAAGAGAGTCTCTTGCTTTCTCTAATTTACAGAAAATAACTGTTTTCCTCCCCCCATGTCTCTACCTATAGCTGCAATTTTCAGGGAGAAAGATTATTTCAAACAGCCCAAATGTTAACCTCAAGGATATGACTTGCTGTTATTTCTGTTTAACAGCCTCTTCTCCTATGAAACTCAATAGGTGTTCTCAACTCCAAAATCATGTTTCTTTCTGAACACTATTTGGCTAATAATTATAAAAATAAATAATCTAATTCTTCCTTTTTAACAATATTATTTGCACCAAGATTGACAGAAGATATCAGCATTTCACTTGCAGGGCTATTTGAGACCTGACCTGAAGTTATTTGATCCAATAGGGCATCCAGCAATTCCCATTGTGTAAATATTTCACATGGAAATCAATTTTTTAAGGTTGAGAAATGTGATTCTAGTTCTTCTCCATTAAACTAACTGGGGACATTAAAATTCAGTGTAATAAGTGAACCTATCTTTAACTCAGTGGTAGAAATGAAGTAGATTTTAAATCAGTTGTGGCTGCTAAAGACAATTTGTGTGCATCAGCTAAGGATCTCAAAGGTAAGGTATGTGCTCTATAAAATATTAACATGATCAATGTGCTGCTTTTTATTTTAAAAAAAGCAACCAGCAGAATGAAGTGTGAAAAGTGTTGCTTGAAAATTGAAGAGTGAAATGTTGAGCAAGATGCTTTTGCATATTTAAATGCTGTGGCTGCTTCTGTAGAGAAACACAATGTCTGAAAATCTGGCTGAAATCTGGCTTGTTCTCTGCTGCTGATCACTTGTGCCAGCAAAACCACAACAGATTGTAAGAGGAGAAATATTGCTAAATTAGAGATTTTGTTCTGTTACTTCCCTGTAAGAAGCTCCTTTACAAAAGGCTGAGAGCCTATGAGGTGCCCAGCACACCCAATAAATTTCAAATGCACCTGAATATTCTCTGTGTAAAATATTCAAAATGGAGTGGTAGTTCTTCCTTCATGGACCCCTTATTAGAAAAGATTCACTTTTAGCTCAGTAAGTCCACACTTCTAGATCATTCTTCTTGTGAATTGGGATTTCCAGCTTGAAATAAACCTCACAACATCATATGGTAGGAACAGAACAGCAAGTCTGCCCAGTTCCAGAAGGTTTACTTGTATACTCAACAGAAGATTATTTTTATTATTATTAGTTTGAAGACTTATTTTTGTGCTTCATTTTGGATGACATTTTCTTACCTCTGGCAACGTCTCTTCCAGTAGAGAAGATGGGAAAACTGGTGGGAAATCATTTTCATCAATAACTTCCACCTTCACCTCAACTTCATTAAATATGGCAGCATTAGATGAGTCTGTTGCTCGTACCTTGAAATTTACTGGAAAATCTTCCAGTTCTAGAGTCTTTCTTGTTCTTACAATACCATTGGATGAATGGATAATGAAATATCCTGTTTTTAAAAAAAATCAACCAGAAATTATTCTGGTTATAATTCCATTAGCTGAAACTGAAGACATGAATCATCCAGTGAAAATTACACATTGTTTATACTAATATTGTATGTTACAGTATTCTTCAAAGAACAAAATGAAATTCAATGTTTTTACAAAGTTGACAAGAATGTCATATATATCCATGGCTGCAATTAACAAAAAGAAATAATTCAGAAGGTCAGATGGGAACCAAAATGGAGAAAATTCAATCCACCACTCTCCAGTCAGGTCTTCACATTCTTCTGAAACAGTCAGAGATTATTTGCCCCTCTTTCAGTTAGAAATTTTTATATTTCCTAAGAAGTCCTGTTCTTAATGAAGATGAGGAATTTGGGAACTACCTTCAAGATCACTACTTCATACAAAACACTTTCAAAACTGAAGTACAGATTGGCTGTTTGATGACAGATTAAAATCAGCTCTAGTAAAAAAACATGTGACAAAGCACAGATGCACTTGACCACATGTAAACTTACACTAGGCACTCACATTTGTTAGGAAAACATTGCTGAGTTAGTTTTCCTACTAGAAGTTTTTGTGCTATTAGTTATTTTTTCTCCAGCCAGAGTAACTGAATGCCTGACCAGGTGCAGCCTGACCTTCCTGCAGCAGACACAGCACCTGGCTGGTGAAGCCAGCCCTGTGTCATGTGCCTTGTGCTGCCCTGACAGAAATTCAGTTCATCTAATCCTTTGGGTGCTTTGGGTTCATTCCCATCCAGTATTAATGGCTGTGGAGCCGAGGGAGGAGCAGAAGGAAGGAGAGAAGAAGTGCTCAGTGCTGTGCTTGTTGTTTCACACCCCCTCTTCCCATTATTCCACAGCCAGGGCTCACCCTTCTCATCTCCAGAGCTGATGCTGTAGTTCACAGGGAGCTTGTACAAGGCTCTGATCTCCACAACAAACGTGTCTGTGGGGGCCTTCTCTGACAGAGGGGCAGGATGATAGGCTTCTTCCAGGAACACTGGGAAGGGCACATCCATGGGAGCAATCATGACTGTCACCTGCAGAGAAAAGGACATGGCCATGGGGGTGATGTTTGCAGCTTTAGCAGAAATTTTCCTACTGAGGTGTGAGACAGCACAAGTCCAGGCTTTGGCCAGTGAGGAGAAGCCTGGGATTGCTGCATGCTGAGTTTGACACTGCCCTGAAGGCAGCAAATACTAAGAAGCCTCATCAGTTTAGGTTCCCTGGGTGCTTTGCTAAATACAGAGTTCCAGTTCCTCACATACAGCACATTTCAAGGGACTTGTCTAACCAAGCAGCTCTCAGAGGGATGCATTCATCCCCAGTCTTCCACTGGAGAGGGTGTAACCAGAGCAGGAGCTTGCAGGTACAGTATTTTAAAACTATTCTAACTGATATATAGATTAAGAACAAAAGAGGGTATGTGGTAAATAAAAAATGCCTACTGCTTCACAAAACTAATTTATTTCTGTTGCCAGACAGCTGCTGTCCAGTCCTCTGAAGAATGAGGGCTTCTAAGTCTACATTTTAGGGTTGTTGAAGGTAATTTTCTTCCTCTTTATCCATATAGATTTCTAGTTATTTTTTTTTTAATTCTGCTTTGATATTTGGTGGCAAAAGATCACCAGCAAGTTGTAAGTGTAAAAATATATTTTAAAATCATATTTACATTTCTCACTCTTCAATCTAGAAATTATTTTTTCTTACATTAGAGGAAATAAACAGGAACACTTTATTTGCCATCTCCTGTTTATTTATCACATACTTCCATTACATCCCTTCTGGCTGTCCCACTCTTTGACCTTGCACAGAAGTCTCCACTGCTCTAGTCCTCCTCCCTCACAGCATGGAGCTTCTGTCTTTTCTGAAATGGAATGATCACAACCATTTTGGGTGGTGTGCCAGCAATTGCTAGGGCAGCATACCTTGATAACTCTTATCTTGTAGCCTGAAACAGAAGTAAATCTCTGACATTCTGATTCCTGGTTTGCATAGTTTTGCCTAACTAATACCTCTTTCTTGGTGTAGCTATGCTCAGTCTAAAATAAAACAATCTGGGGAATTAACTATGCAGTAAACAGAGTGCAAGGTAGAAATTGTAGTACCTTTACAGAGGTTGAAAGAGGCGGCAGACCCGAATCCGTAGCGGTGACGTTCAAGGAGTAATACAGGGGAACAGTTTGTTTGGATAAGTCTCTTGTTAAACTGAGCTCTCCTGTGGTACTGGAAAGACTGAAGAGGCCTTCTGAGTTTCCACCTGAAAACAGACAAAAAGAGTTGGAGATGTTCTCTGGAGCCAGCAGAGGCAAGTGGCNGAGGCAGCACCTCAGGAAAACCGAAAGTTTATTTCATGGGCTCACAGGATGGGTTGGGTTGGAAGGGACCTTCAAGCTCCTCTTGTTCCAATTCTCCCCACACTCAGGACACCCCCTCTAGTCCAACCTCTTGGCTCAAAACATGGCCAGGAGTGAATTCAGCACAGGTTGTTCAAGGCTTTGATCCATCAGGTGAGAATCTCCAAGGACAACATCTCTGGGCAACCTCTTCCATTAATTACTGGTCTTCACAGATAATTTTTTACCCCTTCTATCCAATCAGAACCTGCCAGTTCAATTTATGACCATTCTCTCTCATTCTGGTGTCATGCAGCTTGCTTTAGCAGTATCAAGTATCCCAGTAATAAACAGCCCTAAGATTATTTTCTAACGTACCTGAAATATTGTAGAAAATGCCTTCATCATAACCCTTGCCTTCATCTCTTGCATTGATGTCTACTACCAGTGTGCCAGCTGTAGAATTGTCTAGGAGGATCTTGTAATATGAAGACTGGTCAAACTTGGGTCCTTCTTCATTGACATCTTCCACAGTAACTGAGAAAGAATCATCACATTTGGTGAGTTTTACCTAAATGGTTACAAGTTGTTTTCTTCAGCTAATATAAACCAACATAGCTCCTCTGAATGAGAATATATCAAGTCATACTGATCAAAAGTAGGGCTGGCCAAAAGCTAGGGTACCAACTTCACAGAAATCATTATCTCTTTTTTTCCCCCAACAGAACAAATTTATTTAACTTTTTGTTTTTAGGAAAACAGCCAACAATCAAGTGCTGTTATTTTAACAAGACTAAAAATCACTGTCAACACTGTTTATCAGCCTAGAAATTGCCCTTCTATATACAAGCAGAAAAAAAACCTGAACTATGTTTTTGGAAACCTTTTCAATCAAACTGTCAATGGGTACTCAGAAAATAGAAAAAAATTGTGAATATATTGAAGGAAGTAATGTCAGTTTGTGTGAAAAATCCTCATTTTTGACATGGCAAACTTTTTTTAGAAAAATTTAATCTGGCTGTATTGAAAAGATCACACAATCATTTCTGATAATTTACTCTAGCAGACTGCATTACTGTTGGTTTATGCCTCAGAATTACACATGCTGAAATATTCCCTAGAGTTAATGAAAGTTAATTTTCCGTGGTAAAGTAGAGCTACCTGTAATGTTTGCTGTGTCCTGGAGTTGTGGCTCTCCAGGATTGAAAGCTTTCAGAATAAACATATACTGGGAATGACTTTCATAGTCCAGAGGTTGAAGGGTTGCAATATCTCCAGAAAGTTCTCCAACATGAAATGAAGTTGTCTCTCCAGTTATGGTGTAATGAATGATGGCATTGTATCCTATATCTGCATCTGTGGCTACTGCACTCAGAATCTAAAATAAAAGGGAAAAAAGTCAGCAGCAAAAGATTTAGAGCACAACAAAGAGAGTGGAAAGCATGCACACAAGATTGGTATTGACCCATAGAGAGTTTACTGACTGAATTACTCATTAATTGATTAATTGCATTGCTGGAATTCTGGCACAGCTTGAGGCAGAGCAGTTCCAGATTGTCAGGTGATACCTCTTCCCTTGATTCCTGTAAACCATTAGGTCACATCTGCAAGGCAGATATGGAGCCAGAAATGGATGCACTGGGAGGTTGCCCAGGGAAATTGTGATGCCCCATCCCTGGAAGTGTTCAAGACCAGGCTGGATGGAGCTCTGAGCAACCTGGTCTTACAGAGAAAGGTGCCCTGCCCATGGCTGAGGGGTTGGAACAAAATGATCTTTAATATCCCTTCCAATCCAAACCATTCCATTATTCTAATACAGAAATTTTAAGAACAAAGGGATGCTGGACATATGCACAACACCTACAGCACTAAGCATCTTTAAAACATGTTGCCCATAGATCCAGTGAAAACTCAATCTGTGCAGTGTGGATTCACTGCTGAGGACAAGAGGGAAAGGGGGAGCAGCTCTCACTCTTTGTGAGAGTTTTAGGAAGAATCAGAGGGACAGGTACTCCCCTGTCATACAAACCAAACATGCTGTGTGATTCTACAGGCCCCACAGAGTAAAAAATAATGTTCACCAATGCACAGCCATGAGAGGTTACTGCCCCTTGCAAGTGCAGAGAGAGAAAACAAGTGCAGAACAGGCTGTTAATCCTTAGTGCCACACACCACATGTGGAGGCTCATTCTCCTTCACAGTCACAGAGTAGGATTTTTGGGGGAACACTGGTGGGTTGTCATTCACATCTTCCACAGCGATGCTCAGAGCTAAGCTTGCAGATTGTGGTGGCTTGCCAGAATCAGTGGCCTGTGAAGGAACAACTTGTCATTAAAAACAGCATTAATTTGACACAAACTTACTCTGCCAGTTCAATTTTGCTCCAAAAATTGTGAGCTTTTGCCTCTGAAATTTTTCTGCTGGACCAGTTATCCCTCAGTGACACTTCCCTAGCCTTGTGCTTGATTGGTTGCCACATCTTCCTGCAGCTGGTATCCTCACCCCATCACATGCTCTGCCTCTCATTAACAATTAATCAAAAGCTCAAGCCTGGATGCAGATCAAACATGTCATGTGATCAGATGTGGCACTAATCAGCACAAGACTGTGATGTACAGATATCTGTGCTGTGGTAGTTGAAAGAATGAGGAAGTCCCTTGCATTTTGGGGGTTTAAAGTGCCAGCAAAGCAAGTTGTGAACAGCATCCAGTATGTGGCAAATTCACAGTTTTACACTGCATCAACATCTGCCATAGAAAATTCTCATCTGTAGGTACATACACACAGTTTTCAATTAGTCTTAAAAAGCGTCCACTTCTATTAACTTGAAATTTTTCAGAAGACACTGTTCAATTTTTAATATGCATCCTCTATATCTTCCACAAGTTTTTTGACTTGTAAAAATATCCTTCAGATATAATTTGTACTTGATGGTCAGTGCTGGAACACTTCTTTGTATGCACAGTAATTGATCTGATTAGTAGCAGTAAAAATCAATGAAATAAGCTAGAATAAATAGATAATCTCATGGATATAGCGTGGAAGTTTATGCTTTTTTTTTTTTACTTGAAAAATCTCACTTCAGGTATTTTTTTAAAAGATCTAAGGACATATATTTTGGAAAATGAAAACAAAAATAAGGGAAAGGGACAAATAACATGGCTTGGCAAGGCAGCTGTATGGTCTAAAGTGGACCTGGGAATGCTTTGCAGATGTCACAGTCAGCTGTTGTGTGAATGTGACCTTTAAAATTTAGGGTTCATAAGTCATTTATTCACTAAGACCAGTTTACAGAGCAGAAAACAGAGCCCTACACACAAAACATAGGAACAGTCAAAATCCATGCATGAATTCAAATGGAATTCTCTTAAGTGGTTTTCTTGTGATGGTTCAGTGTTGTCTCTCTTTTTAATGCTGAGAATTCTGTTAACTTGCATCAAATTTGTCAACTTACCATTACTATCAATTCATAACTGTCCATCACTTCTCTGTCTAAGGACTTTTGTGTCATCAGCTTGCCAGTAGAGCTGTTAATATGGAATGTTCCAGCAAAATCATCTTGCAGAGAGTAGCTGATAAGTGCATTTTCTCCTATATCCAGATCAGTAGCAGAAAATGTGCCCAAGTCTAGACCAGCTGCATTCTCAGGAACTGATAAATGAGTTTGGATCCATGGTGAGAAAACTGGAGGGTTGTCATTGATGTCTTCAACTCTGACAGTTACCTATATTGAAAAAAAGAAACAAAAGAAAAAAAGGCACAAATTTGAGCTGTGGAAGCTGTATCCAAAGGAGAATTTTGATTTATTTTAGTCCATGGAAGCCTATAGGAAAAAAAACCAAAAAAACAACCAACAACCAAGGAAGAATATCCAAAGGGATAGATAACTTCAGCATTTTTCAGCATTTGAGCATTTTCAACCTCTGCATTTTTAATCTTTTTTAATTCTTAGCTGCAAGATAACATATATGTGAGAGAACACACTCTAACTGGAAGAGATGAGCAGAACTAATAACCTGGGGCTTTTTGGCTCATCTGCCTCATGCATTTGACAGAACTGTGCACAGAACCAGTTTTAGTGTTACTCAGTTTCTCTGGTTATGGGTTGTTCATAAGGAGCTCACAGGGAGTGACACAATCTGTGAAGCTGACAATATCTCCCTCCAGATGGTAGTATCTCCTCAGGATATAAAAACAAGGGAAATTAAATAGAAGGCTCTCAAAGCTTCACATTTGCACGACAGAAGACATTTATCTAGATTTTGCTTGATTGTTAATATTTTTAAAAGATATTTCATATTCCTTGATAAAAAATACTTTGAAATGCATATTCCATACCAAAGCAACAGCTGTGTTGGGTGGCACCAGAGAATCCACAGCTTCCACAAGGATGCTGTACAGGTCTCCTTCTTCCCGATCCAGCCCGACAAGGGCCACGATGTCTCCGTGGTCCCCAATGGAGAACTTGTCCTGGTGGGAATTCAGGGAATACCCAACCTGCACAGCTATGCTTCCAGTCAGAGCCTTCACAGAGCCCACTGCACTCCCTGGGGCTTTGTTTTCCTCAATGCTGAACTCGTAGCTGGGGCTCTCAAAAGTCAGTCCAAAGCTGGTGTCATTTACCAGCAAGTAGAGAGTAACAGAGGCTGAAGAGAGAAAACAAATTAAAATAGTGAAGTCACTGCTAAAATCATCGTGATCCATGCTCTGTTTCCTTAAGCTCTTGAGGAACTAGTAGAAACTGATAGAAATTATCATATAGGAAAGAAGAATGATAAGAAAAGAGAAACCAATAGTAATAAGGATTAATATGTAACACAAAAGGTGATGCTTTTTACATTTAACTGATTTTCCAGAATAAACTCACTTTCCTGATTACAGAAGTGTTGCTTCAGTGTGACAGGAGAGCAAGGATCACCAATGTGAAGCTAATGGGATGTGCAGGGGTTTCACACTCCTTAAGAATTCAACCCTTAATTGCTTTGTAACAAAAGGGAGAGGGATGTACATAAACCCACGAGTGCAATTTCTGTTGTGACCACGTGTCCTATTTTAAGAAAATCAGTTGTTTTCTCCTCTTCATGATAAATCAAAGTTAACCCCCAAAAAACACATGAAAAAGTTACAAAAAATACTACATGATTGAATTTAACAGAAACTCAGTTGAGGGTGATTTGCCAGCTTCTGTTTGTTTATATGTTTCTAATTTTAGGAAGATAAAGGAAAACTGAAAAAGAAATACATCAACAATATTATTTGAATACATCTTATTAGAGTGACTACAACTGTGGAGTCTTGGGATTTGTACCGTAAGTACAACAATAAATAAATTTTTAAAAATTATTTTTAACCAGGGTTACTAAAACCAAGTTTTCTTGGTCAAGTTAATATGGTCAATGACCATAATAACCAAGTTAATATGGTCAGCATGGAGGAGATCAAAGGGTAAAAAGCAAATATTCATCATAGTTCAAATGTAACCTTTTTTTTCACTAAATTCAGTTTGATTGACAGCAATGGGATTAATTTCAAATTTCAATGTGTGTAAGGGTTATGTTTATGTGGGAAAAGAGAAAAGGGTAAGAAGGATGGTTTACCATTTGAGGAAAGCTGAGGAACTCCATGATCAGTGGCAACAACTGTCAGTGTAACAATTGTGTCGGCTGTGATGTGGTCCAGGTTACTGCTGAGGGTGATTTCTCCAGTGCCATTATTTATATGGAAATCATCAGAATGGTTCATGAAGCTGATTAAGGAGCAATCAGGAGAGCATTCATATTAATGACCTTGGAAGTGCCATCCACTTACTGCTACCTCTGTAAGGAGCACTCAACAGACAATATTTGCCTATTTATAAAGAACAGCTTTTAAGTGCTGTTTTAGCCTAAAATATATCGGCCTTTTATTTCCAAGTAAGTCTTCCATCATGAAAATGTGTAGCATTCATGCCTTCAGTTCCCATTACACCCCAAGGCTTTGATGCTCCCACTAGGAGAAGGCAGATCTTGCACACTCAGCTGCATACCCAGCAGTAGGAGAAACCCAAGTGACATTCATCTGAATGCTAATTCCCCATTCCATGACCTCTCAGATAACTGGATTGCTCACAAATGATGTGTTTTAGGTAGAATGTAATCTCATAGTTAAAAATAACCTCTGTCAAGACAGTAGTTTTAAACATCCACAAGTTTACTGCTCATTCATTTGTCCTTCTTAATCTGTGCTTTTCACATCAAAGTATCTTGGTATTTTCCATGATTTAGGGCTCATAGAAATATTTTTCTCCTCTGATTTTTCTATGCATAGTGCATTAAGGAAGTTAATTTCTTATCCCCTCCTCCCACCAAACAGAAGATACATAAACAGAGTCAGAGATTCATTTACTTCCTACCCAGAAACTCCAATGTGTTACTCAAAATTTCAGAAACTGAAACAAATCTTGGCTGTGGGTTTTTGTTGCCAGTTTATCATTTGGTTGTGCCCTCTCTTATGACATAATCGTGATTTGACAAGCTCTAAAACACCCAGTAATGACTGTCCTTCCTAAGTGTAGAAATCATAACCAATTACAGCACTAGTAAAATATTTATGAAGAGATCTTATCCTTCTTAAGATCAATAAAAATACTTTTCTGGGTCTCTCACAGGAGGTACTTATTAACCTGACAGAAATGTACCTGTATGAAATGACAGCGTTGTTCCCAAGGTCGAGGTCAGTGGCAGACACTGAGAGGACAAACTCTCCTTCCTTTGCTGCTGCCACATGGACACTGGCTGAGTACTGTGCCCTGGTGAACTGAGGAGGGTTGTCATTCACATCCAACACTTGGATGCTGACGTGTGTGAAGTTCTGGGGTGTGGCAGGAGAAAACCATGATTCAGAAAGTGCACAGGCACTGAGGTGTACAAGTAAAAGGCAGTTCAGATAAAGCACAACTTGCTGCTCCTTACCTGCCTCAGAGGCACTCCGTTATCAGATGCCACCAGGAGCAGCTCATACTTCTCTTTACTTTCTCGGTCTACAGAGCCAGTAACCAAAATGGTTCCATCCTGGAGGAGGCAGTGGTTCAATGCACAGATCATTTGGAGAACTCTTGTACACTCAATTCTCAGAAGGGATGAGGGATTGAAATAATCTATTCTCCTTAGGGCTAGTTCACATTCCAAGCAGCACCTGACCAGGAATGGCTTGGTTTTTGAAAATCAACATAAATTTCCAACCTACAGGGCACGTGCTGGTTGTAATGTACTAGAACTATGCTGAGTCACTTCATGAACAGCAGGATCTAGATCTTATTGTCAGCATACCCAAACCCTTACCTGCTGGATGCTGTAGGGATTATCCCCATCCTCAGCTGACAAGTAATAAGTGATTTGTGCATTCTCTCCCTCATCCAAATCAGTAGCAGTCACATGTCCAACTCTAGTGGAATTATTCAGCATGTATTCCCCTTCCAGAACCTCAAAACTGTATGGCTGATTCTGAAACTCAGGGTTGTTATCATTGATATCCAGAACAGTGATGTGGAACAAGGCACTTGAATTAAGCCCATTTATTACATTATCAACTGCCCATACCTAACAAAGTAAGAAAGAAAAAGTAATTTTAGTTGACTGCATTGTCATTTTAACCTCTTACAGAGATATAAAAAGCCATTCAAGGGAATGAAGTAGAGATGAGAGCCAAAGCTGCAGAGTCTCTCCCCAGATTTACTTGTAAAGTGAATCCAGATGTTGTCTCCCTGTCCAGTTCTGTGTCATTCCTTAATGAAAGTGTTCCAGGGATATCCACAGTAAATGAAGTGCTGTTGAGAATAAAGTATCCCTGAGAAAAGCCAGCCTAAAAAGAAAACATTGTTCATGTAAGTTTAAAATTATTAAGATATAAGTTTAAAAAATAATCTTATTAATACTAATACCTGACCTTTTTATAAGACTTCTTATTACAGAAGTACAAGTGATTTGCCAGGTTTCATAAATGAAATCCTGCACCCTGAGCTATTGGAATAATAGACTTCTTTGGCAAACAGGAACTGGGCTATGTGGAAGCACTTACAGGCTTCCCTGTTTGGGTCCTACTCATTCTCCCTCCCTAAAGCTCTCCAAGACTTATCCCCATGATGGAAAGGGCAGCAAAGCAGAATTCAGTGGAGTATGAACCAAGCACTTATGCTGCTTTAAAACTGACATGAGCAAGAATAATATTGCAAGTCAGAAATCTCTTCCTCCAAAGCATCTCCCCAGTGCCACAGCTACGTGCAAAATGTCTTTATAAACAAGGGGAGAAAGAAACCACTTGTTATAAAGCAGAGGGAAATTTTGTAATTTCCTATTTTAGAAGAAACAACTCTATGAAGGTTATAAATTGCCTCTTGCTCTGCCAAGCTGAGATTAAAGGTAAGTTTACCAAGTTTAGTTTATCTAGCAACATTCAATCAGAAACTATTATTTTGACATAAGAAGCAATAAGACAATTTTAAAAAAAATCTATTCTCTGTCTGGTGTGATGCATTCATCTTATATGCACATTAACAGAAGCAAACACCACTTCCTCTCCTGGGTCACATATGCAGTGAAGAGAAGCTCTCCCCATCTTGTCTGATACAGCCACTAAGCTATTTTGTACAAGGTCTTAACTTCCTTGGGTTGGGAAGGTTTACTGCTGCCTCCAGAGAAAGCTAGAGAAATTTTTCATGAACCAAAACATACTCAGTGCCAGCCATTTAAGAAATCTCCTTTTGTCCATCTACTACTATGTTTTTTTGCAGGTTAATCGAAAAAAGCATGTCATTTTGATTTATTAGGATGAGATTAATGTGGTACCTACCTCGTCCTTGTCAGAAACACTGAATGTGTAGACAGGACTCCCCTTCAGATGGTTTTCAAACACAAATACATCATAAGCTGCCTGACTGAATTCTGGTGGGTTATCATTGACATCTTCTACACGAACAACTACAAGTGTTTCAGTGCTCAGAGTTGGCTGACCTCCATCTGATGCCTTCACTTTCACTTCAAATTCATTTGTGGTTTCATAATCCAGCTGCTGGCTCAGGCTGAGCTGGCCCGTGCTTGGGTTGACAAGGAACACCGGGGAGGAGGTTTGAGGTCGCTGCTCTATGATTTGGTACGACACGAGGGCGTTGGCCCCCACATCCTGATCAGTAGCAGACAGTGTCAGCAGGGCACTTCCCAGCTCTTGGTCTTCAGGGACCTTCACTTCATACCTGCTGGATGAGAAGACCGGGGCGTTGTCGTTCACGTCATTGATGACGATGGTCAGGTTGAGCGCTGTAGATCGCACGGGTTGGCCTTGGTCACTGGCAATCACAGTTAAGTTATAGAAGCCTTGCTCTTCTCTGTCCAGCACCTTTTGCACCAAAATGAATCCTGAACTGTCAATATCCATTTTTCCTTCTCCACCCTTCAGAGTGTAAACCACTAGTCCATTAAAGCCTTCATCCACGTCTGTGGCTGACACGCTGGTGATGTTGGTTCCCACTGGCATGTTCTCCGTGGTGGCAATGGTGGTGTTGGTTGTGCCAAACACAGGGCTGTTATCATTGATGTCTGTAACTCTGATAAACACCATGGCATAGTCAGTGGTGTTTCCATCTGACAAGGAAATATTGAAAATGTAATTTTTCTGAGATTCGTAGTCCAGTTTGGTTTTTGTTGAGATGACTCCCTTGTCATCGATGGCAAATGGAGCAGATTCCGTCAGTACTCGAAACTCAACTGGTATATGGGGATTTAAAGCCTCATACTTGACCTGTGTAAGATAGAGCATATCATCAATAAATTAATTAAAGCACATAAACCACTGTCTGAAAAAGAATAGTGGTTTTAACTATGTCCAGACTCATTTTATGGTTGATATCAACTTACGGTTGATACTGTGTCTTGATTTTTACTTCTTTTAAAGCATTTTCATTCAGATATTTGCTAACTTTACAGATTCTTTAAAAGAAGTGAAGATCAAGCCTCAATATACATAAAAAAATGCAGAGAGGACTGCCTTTTATTAAAATGTGAATATATATAACACAGAATAAAAATAAGAGACTGCACTTTAACCTTTGGTTCTGCCTTTTTTTACATGCAAAAAGGGGGAAAATTGACTCAAGATGTCTATAAATCAAAGCACTAAAACACATTACCTTCTCACTGCTTTGATATGAAACCTCCCATGTGTGTTCATACCTTCATCCAAGAAAGAGCTGTCATGGTGCATTCTGGTGCTCTGGTTGTCTGAGCATTTTTTTGGATCAAAATGAAGAGCAAGTTCTAGGGCCTTCTTTGAAAATGCCTTTATGACATTCCTCTGATGGGAATTCACATATCATGTCACAGGGTTTTAGATTTATCACCAAGAGATGAGGGAATATTGCCTATCCCAAGCTTTGAGCCACTAAACCCTTTGAAGGGTGTCCAAAGTCAACAGAGGGCTATGCACAAAAGTTTACTTTCTCAAGCAGTTCTGGGGTTCATTTTGTTTGAAATGGAGAACTGCTTTGGGAGTTTTTTGGGAGTTTTTTAAATGCTAAATGGTAGCAGATGCTGTTTAAATATTTGCAAAGGTTTAACTGGCAGCAAACCCACCTTTGTGGGTGAGGGATGTACTGCATGTGAAGCCTGACATATAGGACACGCCGTATCTAGTTCTCCATAACTCAGTGAGATATGGATATTTCGAGCACATTTATTACAAAATCAGGATTTTCTTAGAGCTGCCCTGTCCTAGATAGAGATAGAATAAAGTTCTTACTTGTGCTACTTCAACAGGAGGAGCCAGCTCTTCTTCCACAGACACATTGTATGTTTTCTGAATAAACTGTGGTCTGGAATCTCCAACTGCAAAGATTTCTACTGGCACTGATGAACTCCTTGGAATGGTCCCACCTGCAAGCAAAAGGAAACAATATCTCAGCAGATGGACAAAATACCTACTGGCCCTCTGAAAAACACACTTTTCTATGGGTACTGCTTTTTTTTTAATATTTAATCCTTAGTGCTGCTTATTTAAATAGTGCTGCTATTTAATCCTTACTGCCTCAGAGGTCCTCACCAAGACCACAGACAAAGGATGGGCTGAGCAGTCCCTTTTGTACCCATATTCCCTGCAGGACCCATTTTATCCAAGTGACCCTAAATTTGAAGACACAGAGCTCATATTGACCAAATCATGGAAAAATCACAAGGCTGAAAACCACTTTGTTTTCTCATTATACCAAAAGTGGGATGCCATTCCTCGGTTACATTTATTTCTGCCCTTATTCAGGTCATGAATGTTCACTATGTTCTCTGTTATTCTTTTAAAACCCCCAATAACTATGGCTAAGGAAATGCTGTGCATCCTAAAAATGGACTTGGCATCTCCAGTTTACCCACATAGATGTGCAAAATAATGACTAAATTACTCAGCACATTTTACTTTCCTTTTACTCCTTATTGACTGATGAGAGGGTTATAAAATTCTGACTTCTGCCTGAATTTCTGTTTCCTATGCTGTGCAACACCAGTCAGCAAGTTAAAGGAAGATGTGATTTTATATATATATGTTTGATTATATATATATGTATGTGTTATTTTACATGTTCTTCGCACATCCATAAAGAAAATAGATTTGCTATAATGCCATCAGCAGGAGCAGTTCTACCAGAGATGCAGCAACTACTTTGGATAAATAAGACAGTTTCTTATCTTCAACAAACAAGAGCAGATAAAATATATGGTATTATTCAAACAAAGCCTATGAACCTATTGGACAGCATTCCTTCAAGTAAAAAATCAAACAAAACCAAAACTCATCACCAGGAATAGCTGTGTTTAACTGTTCTAAAATCCTGTCTTACCATCAGTAGCTGTTATCCACAAGACAAACTTCTTACTCTGGTTGATTTGTAATGGGATTACTGTTTTTAAAGTGATTTGTCCTGTGGATGTATCCAACTCAAAGTGTTCATCTTCATTGCCACCAGCTAAGATGAAGCTTATCTCTCCATTTATACCATCATCTGGATCATCAGCAGCAACCTGGAGGGAAAAAAAGTTCTTTTACTCTAGGTTCTGTGCTTTTATCAAATCTTCTCCCATTTTAGATATACGTGAAAATCAGGTAAATATAGCTGCAGTTAAATTTGGTTGTACCTTTGACTGTTCACTTCCTATGTAATTCCTGAGTTAAATCTCAGTAACAAAGTTTGCTCTTGGATGCACACACAATATCATTCCAGCAGCACAAGCAAAATCCTGCTCCTGTGGAACTCATGTGAATTGCATCACATCTATTTCTCAGAGAATTGGTTTCATAACAATTCCAAAGGCACTGGAGGCAGATTGTTCAAGAGATT
Source organism: Buphagus erythrorhynchus (assembly GCA_013400855.1). NCBI lineage: Eukaryota > Metazoa > Chordata > Aves > Passeriformes > Sturnidae > Buphagus > Buphagus erythrorhynchus. Next base: position 21,446 of record VZTT01027141.1, on the reverse strand, counting down.
TCATCAGGAGCCATGAAATCTGCACATCTGGGTGTAAGCATTGATAGTGACTCCCTATAGATCTCAACTTCTATTTCCTGTTTTGTTTGGTTAACTGGTTTTACTATCTTAGAAAAAGTATATTGGATCTAAAAATTATCCCAAATGCTCCAGCATTCAGCAGCCTTTCAAAAATGTTGTGCCATTATTTGAGTTGCTGGACTCTAACAACATTCTGTTTTTATTAAACATTTTACAACAACTAAATTCAAGAATCTTACTTTCAGTCATATATTTGTGGAATTCAGGCTGGTGCACAGTACCAGAATAAAAATCCTTTATAATTTATTACCCGATCTGGGGTGTGATTAAAGTATCCAGGACACTGTGATTATGGAATATCAATAGCTCTGAAATGAAAGGTGGATTGTTTCTGAACTGAGAGCTATTCCAAAAACATTCCTTACTTAACAGAACTGCTTCACCAGTTTAAGCAAGGACTCATGAAGGCATTCAACTCAAAAATGTCATTTTTGCTTAGTATTTCTAATACCTGAAGAATGGCCATTCCTGCAGTCATGTTGAGGAAAATATCTTGTCTATATGATGTGTCTCTAAAGGTCGGGCTGTTGTCATTTTCATCCAGCAGCACTATGTTGATAGTAGAGTTCACCTTTTGGTGAGGTATCAAATGATCTGTAGCAGTGACCTGCAAAAATTACGCAGTAACAAGACTGTGCTGTTCAAAGGCATGTTGTGGAAGTAGTAAAAAGGATGAATGAGAATTACAAGCTGAGGAAACTGTGTCAACAGTGGTGTTTCCCTGCAGATAACATTGCTGTCAAAGTCTGGGTTTGTTTCTTCAGTTAAGCTGCTGATGCATACTCAAGGTTGAGCCTCCTGCCAGGACAGATCAGGTCTCACCTGTTGGCCTCAGGTTACCTTGGAAAGGAGCAGGTTTGGTTTTAATACCTGTAGGTGAATAGAGGGTACTCTCTCCCTGTCCAGCAGTGTGGAGTTCCTCACAGTTAGGATCCCAGCTGGACTCAGCTGGAAGGGACTGTCCTCTGGAGTGAGACTGAGTGTTCCCTGGAAGCCTCCCTGCAAACAGGAAAGACATTTGTTATTAAACAGGACAATCACTCAACTACTCCATTAGGATGCTCTCTTCTTCTTTTCCACGTGGAAGAGGAAATTTCCTGGTTTAATTGAGATTACAGTTCGAAAACAACAAAATTTTAAAAGAGAGAGAAGCAAACAACATGGAAGAAATAACATGCAGGCTGAGAATGACTTGCAGCTTTCTGTTCATTTTGCACTTCTGCACTTACAGATTTGGGACCTTATGCAAACCAGAGGAGTTCCAAAGGGAGACAAAATTTATTCTTTGTCTGCAGTACTCTACCCATTAAAGAAGTGAAATTAAGTTTGCTGTGCTTCAGCATATTTAGGTAGTCAGAAAAACAATAATTCTATTCACAATAGCTGTATAACACAAATGCACTTTGTATTATATTTCAGAAGTGCAGTATTTGTAGCAGCCATGAAACCACTGTCTTTTTACCTCATCTGGGTCAGTAGCTGTTATTTGAAGAACTTCCATCCCATTTGGGAAATTTTCTAGAAGTGAGACGTTGTAACTTGCTTGTGACAGTACTGGAGGATTGTCATTCTTATCTCCAATAGTAACCAGAACTACTGCATCAGCTGTTTTGAAAATCTTGTCTTGCTGAGCTGCCTAGAAAAGAGAGTTTACAGCTGTAAATTCCCTGCCATGATAACAAGAAGCTTAACACAAGGACATGACAACTGCATATTTATAATGAATTAATTTTTCATTTATTTTGATTTTTAAATGGCAGGATGGAGCCTTGATACCAATGACTACAAGAAATGCTATAACAGTAACTTGGATTTACGTATTATTTTCTGAAATAGAGACTAAAATACCAAAACAATCTCTACCTGAATGACCACCATAAGATTTGGACATATTTCTCTGTCAATTGAGGTCGTGACTTCCAACACTCCATCATCATTAATTGAAAAGCTGTTGTTATAGGCTGGGGGATTCACTGAAAAGCAACAAATTGGGAAGGGTTAATGAGAATGAGCCAGAACTGGAAGTCTGATCTGTCCCTTGTACCAGTGTTAACTTCTCAGCCACAGCAAAAAGGAACATGAAAAGCTGTTTTTCAAACACTCTGCCCTCAAAACAATTCCTAGGAAATTCGCTCACACTTCAAGAGTCTCAAATTAAGCATTTCATAAACTTTTGGGAATTTCTTCAGGAGGAGGAACAGCTCCTGATGGAATTCTCTCTCTAGATGGTCCCGAATGGAAATTCTTTGACCAAATTGAAGCCTCCAGAGTGGCTTACACTTGAAATCAGGAGTTGATTTTTGTTCCTTGGAAGGAGAG
>VZTT01027137.1:141650-173371 GCA_013400855.1 Buphagus erythrorhynchus | reverse complement strand
GAACTCTTGAGGATTTCAAGGTTCCCAAGATAACCTTTTAAAAAGCTCAGTAAGGCACCTCAGGCCCTGCAGTGTCCCCTACTCACAGATGATGCCATCTAGGCTGATTTTGTACTCCTGAGCAGCAGGACCAAGGGAATCCAGCTGTGTCTGTTGGAGGAACATCTGGAGGTCATCTGCTCCAGCCTGAACAAAGCAGGAGGATCACCAAGACCAGAAACAACAGGGATGTGCAGGAGGATCACCAAGATCAGAAATAACAGGGATGTGCAGCATGGTCACCAAGACCAGATATAACAGGGATGTGCAGGATGGTCACCAAGATCAGGTCTGGCCAAGAACAGGAATGACTCTGTGTCTGACTCTGTGTCCTCCTGGCCAGACTGTGCAGTCAACACTGGGTTGCAGAGAGCAAGGATGCAGGAGAGAGAGAAAGAAAATGTTTCCAGGCTCCTTCCTTCTCATGTTATAGCTGAGAGCTTAAGCCTCTTGCAATGAGCTAAATGCAGCCTTTCTATAAATCATGTCTTTTGCCCACTAATCAGCTGCATTAAAATTAATAAAAATGTAAAGCGAAGATCTTAGATTAATTAGCAATTGCATATGGACTATACTTTTATTATCTGTAGATTTTAGGCAGCTGCAAGAAGATCTCTTTAGTGCTTAGCACACAGCCAAACAGCAAAGACATGCATCTATAAATCTCATAAATTTATATTGCTCTCTGTATATATAGAATTGTTGCTTGCATGTAGCACACACATTATTACAGAGCTGAACAAAACTGCTGTTCCAAAATTATGCTTTGCAATTCACCTTTCTAGAAAATACTGCTATAAGCAATGTCCAGTTTTCACTCTGGGTCTGTGTTGCCTCTAATTTTTCAGTTTGTTTGAATTAAATGGCAAAGGTCAAGTTAGTGGTCCAAAATTCTAGAGCCACTCCAAGGCTCAGCTGGGTACCAGGGCTTGATTACACCACACAATCTCCTTGCACCACACAGCATCCCACAGGGCAACAACAGAAGAGGATAATGAGATTGCCAGTTATTTTTCTCCATCAAATAAAATGAAATTGCCAGTTATTTTTCTCTATGATGTAGTATTTCTTATATTCTAGTTTTAATTTAGAAACCTAAGCTGAGGCTGCCACACAGACTTAAGAGAGGTAATACCACAGAAGTACTCAAAGTAATAAACAGTACCCAACCCTTTATCATGACCTGCTTGTCACAGCTACATTTGTTCTGCAATCCTTCTGATCTGAATTTGTGAAATTGAGTTCTTGGATGAAGCCCTGCAGAAAGGATTTTGAAAGCACACTGACAAAGAGGTGGAGAGCTGGAGTCTGTTCCCACAAAATCAGCAATAACATTGATTTCAAAAAGCTCAGGGTGAGGTGGGGAATGACTCGATGCAGCAGTGCACCCACCACTGGTTCCAGTGACCTGTTTCAGTGGGCTTGAAAGCCACTTTTTGAGGCAGGCAGACTCCATCCTGCTTTGCCATCAAACTGAGGTCAGCCAGAGCCATGGAGGCTGGAAGATCTGACACTGAGAACATCTAAATTCCTCTGTAGGCTCATCACATTTTTCAAATGCAAACGTTGAGGCTTTGGAAATGAATTGCATATGAGAAATTTAAATAAATTAAGAGCTGTAGCTTACTGATATCCCAGCATTTTTTAATGTAATTAATAGCATATCAAATGGATTGCTCTTCTAAGATAGGTGAATTATCAGAGAGATGGCTCTTATCTACTACAAATACTCTTTTGTGGCATGCTGGGTTTTCTGAAGGTCAGCCATGCTGTGATGTGAGTGACTGGTGCAAATATCACAGAGTTCTATCTTGTACTGTTCCTGTTATTATTACAAGAATTGTACAAATACTCAACCCTTGACTCTTAGTTTTGACAAAAATCATGGTGTGTCCCCAAAACAACAACAGTTGCATGGGGAAAAGCAGAGAAGAGGGTTGGTGGTCTTTTTCCATTTATTGAAACTATGGAGTGAAATGACAGTTTGAGAGGTTAAATCCCAGGGTGACTCACAAGTCAAGTTAAACAAGGAAAAATTTTGCTTTGATGAGTCTGATTTAAGAATGTTGCTGTAATGAAGGATAATTATGATGATGGAAATTAAGGACAGAATTATGATAATTGAAAATTCAGTTGTGGCAGATATTAAAAGACCCTGGAGTTCTGGGGCTGTTAAACATTACCATTAAAATTCTGGTAATTAGAAATACTTGACAAAGGATGGGTGAAAATTTAGGAGAACAAAATCTTGGGTATTACTTTCTGATAATCCTGTTAAATTGCACTCTGTATTACATGTTTATGTCTTCTGTGACTGAGACTGCTTGATGGCATAGCTGCTTTCCAGCATCTAAACCTTCCATCTTACTGCTCTGGAAATGGATTTAACTGGGGAAAAAAAAAAAGAGAGAGAGAGAAGAGAAAATACTACAAAACTTTTTTCACTTCATCCCACTGCTCTAATCAAACACAGACAAGATATATAAAGGTCTAATTCCCATGAAAGCTAGCTTGTGACCCCCTTCTTGGTACTGTAGAACTGAAATGTCCCAGTTCCTCTACAGCTGTCTAAATTTCATTTCAGGAATGTAGGGTATGCATTATTCCACTCACTTTGGTGAATTTTTTTTTTTTTTTTGCTCCTTTTTCTCTAAGTAAGGGAACTGCTTCTATTTTCTACTTTGAGAGATCTCCTCAGTTTATTTGTCCTTGGGTTACAAGGAAATCTTCTTCTGATCATCTGCATACAGATCAAGTGCAGTGAGAGGTCATCTAAAAGACCAGGGAGGTGTGAGATTCAAAGGTAATATTCAGAGTGGTGGGTACCAGGATGGTTAGGTAAGACTTGATTAGTTTATGAATTATTTTTGACTGTTTGAAAATGAAGTGGTTTGAGGCCTGGAACACAAAGAAGAAAGAAATTGCTACACTATTCCTATTTGAGCCAATTTAGAAGAATTTACCACTTGACCAGCAACTACATCTCTACAATTCTACAAACCCACAGTCCTGGCAGCCCCAGTGAAGAGTCCTAGTGCCCACAGCAGCATTCTGAAGTGTGAAATATTTAAATATTTCTGCACCTCCAAGCTCCCATCCTGGCACTGCTGGGGACAGGGATCAGCTGTGCATGACTGATCCTGCTCATGTCACCACAATTTTAACTCCAGATTACAAACCTTGTTTCCCTCACAAAGAGCACCTCCTCTCTGAGTGACATGTTTTTAATGCACTGTTTTATCATTGTCAGATACAGGATTTTTATTGCTGAATTTTTAATATTGTATTTAAGGCATTTTTTTTCTTTTTTCTGATTGCATTTTACATATAAATTGCCTTATATTTCAAAAATTATACTTTGTAGTTCTCACAAGCAGTCTCCTTCTCATGTCCCTCACATTTTGATGTGCATCTTACTGTGCATGGCTGAATGGGAGGGATAACTGCAGCCCAGGCTACAGCTCTGCAGTACCAGCCTTGGTCAGGCATGGCCTGTGCTGCTTGAGGAAACACACTTGAAACAGAATTTTGGGTCCTACCCTCAAATTTCAGCTGTATCTGCACTGTGAGTGCCTCGAAATTCTGATATTTCTGAGAGTTCACACCAGGGCTAAAATGCNAAATTTGGTCCTAAATATTTTTTTCATAATATTCAATATTCGTAATCAGTTATTGATTTCTTAGCACTCTAATATAGAGTCACCAAGACCTGCCTAAACAAGTCTGACAAATCTCTGCTCCTGTTGGCATCAGGAAAATTACCTGCATCATGTTCTAGACTTTGAGTTCATATAAAGGATTCATGAAAATACATGGCAGGTAACTAAATATGTGCAGTAGCTCATGAAGTCTGCACTGAAACTCATCTGGAAAGCCTCCAGATACTGTATCAGGTCTTAACTGATTGAATATTATCAATTATTACTGAATATTATTTAGCAAACAATTTTTCCACCTGCCTTTGGATGATCATTCCCAGCTGGTGACTGACCATGTCAGGCTTCAATGGCTTATAATAGTTTTTAAAGTAAGCAAAAGATTAAGTACAATTTAAGAGAATAGAGAGGGACTCCATCCTAAAAATGCTATTTCCCCTCTCTAGCTCCCATCCAAAGGCACAAACACCATCGAATTTGTGATGGGATTTACTCCTCCCTTGGGGAATCTTGCTCCATGGCAGCCAAACAGAGAGAGGAGAGGAGCTGATGTTTGTGGATGTGCCAGCAGCTTAAGAGGGAAGAGGACACAACACATCTGCAAAAAGGAGATGGAAGGGAGTCAGCAAATCTTATGAAGTATCTGCTCAGAAGGGGAAAAAACAGCAGAAGAAAATGTTACAAGAACCCAAAAGAAAGAAACAGCTTATTGGTGGTGAAGATTATGAGCAATCAGGTTATCCACATAAGCTGTTAAGAGGGAAGAGGACACAACACATCTGCAAAAAGGAGATGGAAGGGAGTCAGCAAATCTTATGAAGTATCTGCTCAGAAGGGGAAAAAACAGCAGAAGAAAATGTTACAAGAACCCAAAAGAAAGAAACAGCTTATTGGTGGTGAAGATTATGAGCAATCAGGTTATCCACATAAGCTGTGGAAAAGGCTGGAACTCCCAGGAGGTAATGACACCAAAAAAACATGGATCAAATGCTGCTTGTAGCTGACTGAAATTTCTGGAAAAGAGATCTTTCAAAGAACTATTTCTTCCTGATAGTGAGAAGGGGATTTTCCTCATGTCGCCAGAATTTTACACAAGACAACTGTAAGAATTCTTAATTGATAAAGATCCTAGAATCTTGTTCCAGTCCCTCTGCCACAGGCAGGGGCACCTTCCTCTAGACCAGGTTGCTTAAAACCTCATCCAGCCTGGCCTTGGACACTTCCAGGGATGGAGCAGCCACAGCTTCTCTGGGCACCCTGTGCCAGGGCTTCACCAGCCTCACAGGGGAGAAATTCTTCCTAATATCCAATCTGACCCTGCCCTCTGCCAGTCTGCAGCCATTGCCCCTTGTCCTGTCACTCTCTGCCCTTGAAAAAGTCACTCTTCAACCTTCTTGTATGTCCCCTTTGGGTACCAGGAGGCTGATATATATCAGTAACATTTATTTCTACAAGAAGGAATATCAGGATGCTGCAGGAAATAACCTGTAAATGCAATAGTGTGAGCTGTGAAATCCTGAAGCAACTTCCCTGATGGTTGTTCTGTGCAGCCTGGCTGCTTCCCAGGGAGCTCAGAGCAAAGTAGTTGAAATAATACCACCATCTGCTGGGCAGCTGGATAATTCAGGGAGTGGAGAGCTCCTTTGGAGACGTCAGTGAGTGTGACTCCCAGCCACAGCATCTCTGGTACACACTAGAACATGCCTGGTAAGCCCTCATCACATAATTCTTAATTATTTCTATTATTGATGCCAACTGACACTTTCCCAGGCTGCTTGCTGGGTAAGACATAGCTAAATAGATAGATAACAAAATATGTCTGCCTTGCATGACATGAGGAGGAAATTGGGGAACACTTTTCACAGTAATTCTGTGTGGGGAGCAGCACCCCTACAGCAGCTGTGCCCTGTAAAAGATATATGAATTTAATTCCCATCAGGACTGATATCATTTGCTCTCCCAGATCTGTTGCTAGGTCACATCCAGCTGCTCACATCCAGCCTGGGAAGCAGAAACCCAGAAATAGCAACGTCCACTGACAAGTGGAGATGCTTACCATGGCCAGATGTGGGGAGCAGCATGCCACCAAGGCCCAGGAATGATTCTTGCAGGATTTATAAATGCAGCAGGATCACTTGCTGCTGGGTGTGTCAAGACTTCCTGTAGCCTCATTTCTGACACAATATTTTGCAGGGAGGATGTGAGGTGCCAGTGACACAGAGGTGGCATTCAGCAGAAATGAGCTGAAAAGGCACAAGCCTGCCAGCTCAGCTAAGGTGGGCGAGGCTCACCATCCTCTGTAGCCTAAGGCACAAACAGGGATGGTGTGCCTGGGGTTGCAGGAAGCCTTTCCCACCCCCAAATGGCCAAAGGCTTGCTAACACTTGGATCAGTAGAGAAAAGCTTTCACAGGAACCAGAAAAAAAGGCTAAAGCATGTGCCTATTACTGTGGGGAGACAATCTGCTGGGGTCCCTCCAACGAAGATGAGTGTCAGCCCTCGTGTGAAAAGTCAGTAAAATATCTGCAGATATTTCCCATTTCTGCAGAGGAAGAATTGCTGGAGTTACACAAGACCTACCCCTAGCCATCAGCCCCTTCATCTTTTACAAAGTTAAAAAAGCTGTGACACCTCCAGCTATTTCAGACCCCCATGGGGGAAAAGAAAAATAGGATGAAGTAATTCAGCCTCCTGAAACTCCTGCTGGGGGCTACTGAAATTTAAAATGCTTCCCTTTTTGGAAGGAGATGCTCAGAGGGGATGTGATGTGCTAGCTGAACTGCAAAGGTTTGCCTGGAGGCAGGACAGTGCACATGCAGTGAAACACTGCTGGGTGAGCATGGTGAGCCTGGATGAAGAGCCTGCCTATTTTATTATGGAATACGTGGAGACTGGGGGATGTGTGATGATGCAAAGGCTGGGGGAAGGCACAGGCTCAGGCCAGCAGTCGTGTGGGCATGGATGTGGCTGCAGCCCTGATGGGGGATGCCAGGGCTTCCTCCTGGCATGGTCAGTACAAAATAAAAACTCCCTGGGGATATTTAAATTGCTCTTCCCCCTGTTTTTTCTGTGTTATTTTTTTTTTCTTTTAGGTTAGTTTCTGTTTAGTGTTAGCGTGTATCTTTGCAGCTGTTAGTAAATCCCTAGCCTCTGGAACTTACTATGCCTCTCATTAAAAAAATAAAAATAAAAATCCTTCCACTATATTTGTTCACTTATATTTACTTATAAATGAAAATTAATAGCATCAGATTGCCAAGGTGCAACTTTTCCATCAGTAGCAGGAGGAGCAGTAGGTCCTGTGCATTTATAATGATTTAATAACACTGGTGTCTGTCACACGTGAATGAAGCTGTACCAGGAGCTGACCATCTTATCCAGAAAGGACCTGGCTGACAACTTTTTATGTGTTTTTTTAACCCAGTACCTATCCCCCAGCTATCCTCTTGTTCATGCCAAGCTATCCCTACCTGAGATGCACCTGCTTCAGCACAGTTTTTAAAACAATGCAGAGTGTGGTCAGAAAGCTCGAGTTAAAATTACGAGTTCATCACAACTATCAAGGAATTATTTTCCTTGAGACAGCTAAGAGCAATCACATTACTTAATGTCATAATGTCAAATTATGGGAGACATTATTGTAGCATTGCCAAAATACTTTCCAAATAAAGTGGGGAGAGGATATTTTCAGCTCAGCTGTGGAATGACCACATCTGAACAATCCTGTGAGTATTTCTGACCGGAATGACCTTCAGCCTGTGACCTTCAGACTCTGCTTGTTATATTTGTAAATAAAGTCAGGGTGCTGCTTTTCCTGGAGCAACTGCTTCTGAGAACATCATGTGGAGGAAGAAAATATATTTAAATGCAGTATTACAACTGGGTCATCTGAGAGTTCTGTGTGCTTTGCAATAGCTTTCTTGCAAATACCAAGTGCCAGATTTTTTTCCATATTTTCCTCCTCCAGTTTTTTGATTTAAAGTATCCTGTTTATTTTTGAAGTGTCAATTTAGCTGAGCCATGTGTTATCATCAAGGCATGCTGCTGTAGTTAACCCAGGAAAATACTGTTTTCTGGGAATGCAAACACTAATAAAGCTATTGGTGCAATAAATTATTTTCTTTTGTATAGAGATCAAGTAATTCAGTGCTTACTTCAGAAAAGACAATACAACATATATTGTGAGTCCATTAACTGCAACAACAAATCTTTTCTGGCTCTAGAGGAAGAATTAATTATTTACATGTTTCTCATTAACTTTTTACCTACTGTTAACAGTAGGTTTTTAAAAGAATCCCTTTCTCTCTGTGATCAAAGTTTTCAACAAGCCCATCTACAAGCAGCATATTTAGCCATTTTAAATTATTTGCAGTCTGTCACAAAATGACATTAGCAATTTGTAGGCACTGCTGAAATGCTGCAGATATTCCAGAAATTCCTCACAAGTCATTTTGAGAGGCCAATGCTTTCAATCACTGCCCTTGACGTGCTGCTGGATGTTGTGCAAATGTTAAAATTCCACCTATGTCTTGTATTCACCTTACAAAATAACAGCGAACCTCATGAGAGACTGGAAGCTGCTTGTAGACTCATCCATGGATCTGGAGGTCATGTATTTCTCTGGAGTTTAATTTCTGCTTTAACACCTCCTGGTAGAGTAGGTAGTGGAATCTTGGCCAACAGAAAATGGGCCCATACTGCTATTTTAGGGGAGAAAAAAATTCAAGTTTTTGTCCAGCTAAACCTGGAGTCAGTTTTGGTAAGACAGTCTCAGAGAAACTTATGATAAAATGGTCTTCCTAATTCATCTGAAAATCTTATAGAATCATTAAAATTCTCAGTAATTTCAGCCCAAAAAAATGGACCAAATTGTATTGCATTTTAGTACCATTTTGACTCAGATCCTAAAACACAGAGAAAGGCAGAACTTATCAAAAATATTTCTGTTTATTCTTTGATTTAATGAACAACTTAGACTCTCAGGTCTCTGTGAGCTTGTGCAACTGAATCTTTTAGTAATTGATTTGCTTTCCAAACAATTTAAATAAATTAAAAAGAAAAACACAACAGTAGAGAAGGTTAATATAATGGGAATTAGATTCTCAGATTTACTGGTTCACACTAGAAAAGGAAGCATGCCTTTCCAAACTGGCTGTTGGGATTCCTTTGCACCACTGAAGTGCCTCATTCCCCAGGTGCTCATTTCCAGTGCAGGGCCAGGAGCATCCTTGCTCAGGGGCAGGGAGGTGGGTTTATCCAAAGGCTGAAAACGTGGCTGATGGAACAGCTCCTGCTCCCTGAAACAGCCCATTCCTGCTCTGTGACCCACTCCAAACTCGAGGGGCATTTGGGATGTGACAAACCAGACTGTTTATTTTATCAGGCATTGCCCAGCACCAGCTGCTCCTGAGGAAAGTTCAGCAAACTTGATAATGAGCACTGGGGGAATAACAGAAGTTTCCTCTTCAGCTGAACAGTAGTTGGCTCATATCTTAAATATTTTATGGCCATTATACACTCAAAAATGCTGTGAAAGGTCCGTGTAAGCTCTTGGTTTTCATACTGGTGTTCAGCCTACACTAAACACACAGAGAAAATCCAGTGTTGTGTAATATTAATATCACAGATTTAAGATTTATTACCAAAGGAAATTGCACTGAAAGAACTTACTAGAAACAAAACAAAACCTGTGACTTGGTGATGGATGACTTTGTTCTCTAGTCTTACACCAGTTATTTAGCAAAGCATTTGTTACATTTGACTTTAGGCCAAGCAACGATGTAAGCTGACATTTTCTAGAATATTTTAAAGAACTGACAATTTGTAATACATTAGCAAGCCTAAAAAAGGAGTAAAGCACATTTAGATGGAGTTATAAAATCAGATACCTTGATAACTTAGCCAATGGTATTTAGTCACAATTCAGCCATTGATATTGAGTCAGTTCTACTAAGTATGTAACAAAATGCTGTAACTAAATTAATCATAAGCTCCATGTCCCTTAATGCAACTTTTTGAGTTAAATCTTCAGCAAGATGCCATTACCTGCAGTGATTCCACGTTCACAGCATGGAAGTCAGCAGCAAATCTGGCAGGTGCAAACATCTGCTTCTTTTTTTATAGTTGCAGAGAAGTGTCCTGTAACCCAGTGTGCTTCAACTTGGACCAGAATTTTATAAAGCTCTGGGTGTGCCTTGGGGAAAAAAAACAAAACAAAACAAAACAAAACAACAACAACAACAAAAAAAACCCAAAAAAAAAAAAAAAAAAAAAAACCAAAAAACAAGCTTTCCTTCCTCCTGTGCAGTTTTCTGAGGACTTACTTAGCTTCATCCAGGTTCTCTATCTGGATAGGTAAAGGGTTAGCTTGAACTTTTGAAAGGAGATCTGCAGACCATTGTTTTAATGATCTACTGTTTAATGGTTATTGTTTTAAGCTAATAAATAAAATTAATATGTGCTAAAAGGAAACACTGATCTGAGTGGGATTTTAAAGGAAAATACACACAGAGCAGCTCTGTCTTATTTGCATTGTGAGATAATTCTGAAATTGAGCTTTGAGCTGCTCTGACACCAAGCCTTAACCAAAAGGGTCTGGTCAGCCACAGGTGAGGGGGAGAGTTGGTTGGGATGAAACAATAAAAATCACCTTTCCTACATAGGTATTAGATAAATTGCTGCTTTGATGGCCTTTCAACCATTTGAGGCTGAATTAGAGTATTCAATTAACAAGCAGCCAGCTGTGTAAAACCCATCATGTGACACTGAGGCTGTAAAATCCAAACAGGTAAATGTTATCAAAGTCCCTAATAAAGTAAAAATGTTTTTTCTTGAGTTTATATAAATAAACACCAGAATGCTTTCATAAGGTTTGCTCTGATACACAACTAATTTCATGTACCTGCATTGCACTGGTTTGAGCCACAATATAAAATAAAGCTGAAAACAGAAAAATTATCTCTGCTGCATTTGTATTGTTTTCATGAACCTTCAGAAGCAGCAACTGCAGAATTTTTGGGGTGGTTCATAGCAAAACTCATGTTGCCAATCAAACTGAAAGGATAGAAAAGCAACTGGAGAAGGGAACAACAGGAATAACTGGCTGAAGGCAAGATTTGAATTTTATGAATATTAGAAGCCAAGGGCCATTGCACTGAAGGTGAAATGTCCCTTAAAAAGGTGGCTAAAACAGCTAATCCCAAATGAGGTCATAAAAATGTCAAAATGGACAACAACAAAAAAAGTTGGGCAGAAAGAAAGGAACTATTCAAAAACTAGCCTGAGGGAGGTCTGTGTGCAGTGTGAGACAGCCAGGCAGTTGTTTAAGAGCAGCCCATTATCTACTGCCCAAAAATCCACACAGGTTTGTAACACAGAGTTATGATTCCAATTTATGTGGTATTTGAAATGAATACTTGCCTTGGTGAAAAAAAACCCACATGAAATAAAACCTATTCTGGACCCTTCATTGCCTCTAAAATGCTACTGGTCTATAACAATAAATATTATTCCATTAGTTTTATATTACTGGGTTTTCAAAGGCAGGTGAATTAGATGAGATCTCTTTACAAGAGATTAATTTAAGAGACAACTGTTATTTATAAGAGCTGAAATAATGTGTTTGGAGTGCCTCAGTTTTTATTTAACACCTGCTTTTTCCCTGCACACAATTTTCTTCAGAAAAATTCAGTAATGAATTGATTTTTACCCGTCTCAAAAGATGAAAATCTGGATTTTGCAAAATGTGTGGTGGAGAATACAGAACAGAGGAAGCCTGGTGGAAAATAAATTATTGGGCTGGCTACAAATTGACCCTTAGCTCCCATGAGGTCTTTTTGAGCTCTGTTGGAAACTTGCTTTTCCTGTGGGGTGATGTGTATAAATCAGATTAACTTCACTGAGAGCAAGGAAGTAAATATATCTGAGAGAGCTCAGCACTGTATTTCCAACATTTCTATGGTTTCTGGTGTTTTCAGGGCCGCCACTTGGAGGTTTATGACAGTATTAGCAGTAAAAGAGTGGAGATTTTGAAAACATTGTCTGTGAGAGCCTCTCATCCATGGCTGGGTCAGGTGTTTATTTCCTGCTCTACCTTCCAAGGCAGCACTAACCACCAAATCATGTATTCCCTAGTAATTCTAATAATTTATAATTTAACAATTTTTGTTTCATGCATAAACCAGAGGCTTGTGAGGTATTCCACCACCTAAATGGATGCACCACTTAAAATTGATGCATTCTGTAAAATCCCAAAAGAAGCTTTAGAAAAAAAGCAAAAGAAAAGCAGGGAGCAGCAGGTCCCTGTGGATGAGTGTTGAGGTGCCATGGCTGATTTATAGGCCTGGAAAATATTTGCAATGCCCATATTATACTTGTTCTGGGGATAAAGAGAGGATTTAATTCACTAGTGCTATCAATCTGTTACCTTTCAAGGCAGTAAATTCACTAAATTCAGTAAAAAAAGCAATTCAGCTTCATAGAGTTGTTGTTATAATATATCATTTATCATTTACTGTATGTAAGTACCAATAGCACAAACATTTAAAATCATCAAAAGAACTATAAAGAGATGAAAGAAAAATGTTTCAGAATAAATCTCTGTCTTTTCCAGAGCAATTTACTATGTGATAAGGTTATAGAGTGAAACATATGTCACTGAGAGCTTGACATAAAATTCTTATTTGTAATTGCAAATGTTCTAACAAAATTGTTAAACCTCATTTCCTATTTGTTTATGACACAGACTGGAAGAAGAGGAGCAGTTTTTAAAACACACTTTGATGCCTTGGTTTCCTTTACAGTGATGCAGTGAGGATTCTCCAGGGGATTTCTCAGGGATTCTGAAACAATAAATTATGGTGAGCATCCTGTGGAGGAACCTGACTGTCCTCCTAAATCTGCTGGGATGCCTGTCTCTTAGGGCTTTAATCTGATAGGGATGAATACTCCCATTAATACTTATATTAACCCATCATCTCTGAAAAGAAATTATATTTGCAGCATTTTTCTGTCTTGAATGAATGTGGAAAGGCAATTGAATCGAATTAGGGGAGTGATCTACACTGCAATACTCACATTTCTCTGCCACTTGTTTTCATCCACCCAATAGCTTTGGCATATTTTACATCTCGTATCATTTATATAATATTTTCGGTGCAGCTCTGATGGTTTTTTATTTACTCCTAGCATCCCTGGCCTGTTTGGCATTCTGAAAGCCAGGAGGAGACAACATCTGTGTGGAAGAAGGGGCAGCAAGCACCAGCCCTGTCCCAGAGGAGCCCTGCCAAGGCCACGAGCAGGAATTGAGCTGTCCTTGAGCACCACAGCTGCTCCCACAGCCTCTCCTACAAGATCCAGTTGTAGCAGCCAGGATGGGAAAGG
This sequence comes from Buphagus erythrorhynchus, assembly GCA_013400855.1. Classification (NCBI taxonomy): domain Eukaryota; kingdom Metazoa; phylum Chordata; class Aves; order Passeriformes; family Sturnidae; genus Buphagus; species Buphagus erythrorhynchus. Next base: position 160,295 of record VZTT01027137.1, on the reverse strand, counting down.
AGGATGAGAGAAGAGATGACAGATGCATGGAGAGGCAGTTCCCATGCTGGTTGGAGCCTGTTTTCAATCCATGCTGGTGGTTCTGCTCTGACTCTCATTATTACCCCTGGCTGGAACACCTAGGAGGGGATTGGCACTGTGCTGGCTGCCCTTTGGAGTTCTGATTTCTTCAAAAGAGAAAGGTTCCAGCAAAAGGCTGAATGAAATGGTTCAAGGGATGGGCAGCATCTTTCCACCTCATGCCTTTCCATTGCTGATGAAAACCTCCTCTGGAATGTCTTTCTGCTGCTTTTTCAAAGGAAATTCTTTCCAAAATGGAAAGTTCACTCAATAGGAAAATTCAGTCAGGAAATTTCCTGAGCAATAGTGACTGCAGGAAGCCTATGAGTAGCCATTTCTCTTACTCTTTCTTTTACTATCGAGACAAAATAAGTCAAGACTTAGGGAGGAGAGGCAGAGTGTTTCAATAACACTTCCATAATCATCAATATTAATTTTGCGGAAGAAAGATCAAAATGCAGTTTGTTTGTTTTTTTAATCATGTATCCATTTCACTTAAGTTGCACAATAAATGATGTTTGCAGAGGCTGAAGCAATTCCTTGTAGAAGGTATTCAGACAGCCAGAGCAGTTCACAAAAGTGAAATAAATTCTGAGCTGATCTAGGAAGAGGGGAAAAAAAGATTTCTAAAAAATGTTTCTCTTTCATACAGATTTTGTGAAAATCATATGCTTTTCTGAAAATGTATTCTGATGGGAAATCACCAGCCAATTCCAATATACATAGTTTATACATGAGTGTCCTCCTTATGAATATTTGGTAATTGCCAATCTCTTCACATGGAATAATCATTTTTGGGTTTGAGCTGCTGAGCAACAACAACCCTTCTCAGACATGTCTTGGGGCACTCTGGAGCAGAGGCGAATTGCAATGTGATTTATTTTGACACCTCTGCAGCAGTTTGGGGTTTTCCATTAAATAAGGAGCCACGTGAATAATTCACACATCAGTCCTGACTGTGCCCTGGCACCTGGCAGTGCTGCCATCCAAGAAGGGCACTGAGGGGGCACTCTGCAAATTTAGTAAGGGCACGCTGTGCCCAGCTAAGGTTGAGTGGTCAGAGCAGTGAAGAGAGGGAAACAGAGGCTGCTGCCCTGCACTGCCAGAGCTGAGAGTGCTCCAGGTCAGGTCAGGGAGCTCACCCTGCCTTCATCCATGCCAAGGGGCACTGCAGTTACAAGGAACTGATTTATTGCCTCTAATAGGTGCACTTCTGCTGTCTCAGAGCCCAGACACTCGTGCTCTTGCTGCTCTGAAAAAACCTGGAGATGATCATTAGGTTCCTGCATTTTATCTCTGCTTTGGAGTTTCAAGTCCTGTATTTTCTTTCACTGGCTAGTGAGGAGTGATTCTCTAAAAGGGTTCTCCCTCTTACAAGGGAATTAGGAGCTGAAACATAAACACACCCGATGATCTAACGTAGAAATCTTTCTCTGTAATCCCAGAGCTCTGAAAAGGAGGATATGCTTATGTGTAATGAATTATTACCCTAAAAATCACAACTAGTTCTCACTTCAAATGAAGATCTTGGTCCTCTAAATTACATACAGTACTTCTTGTGTTATTTTCTGAAGAATCAGCAACGCTCTGTTCTGTACACAGGAACACAAAACAGAGGAAAACACAATCTCTAATGTATTTCCCCAAAGTGGGCATAAACTGAGAAGAAATTCCTCCCATTCCAAGTCATCTATGCAGTCCTAAGGTAAGAGATAAGGAGCAGAATTTTTTGCTAACAAGGGGCCTGAATACTGCACTTTGGTGATCCTAAGATTTTTGACATCTCTCTGAAATATATGGACAGAGATGACTGAAAGAAACAGGGAGAGAGAATCCCAGAACTGATCCTCTTCTCATCCCTGTTAGGAAAATCCTTTGGTGGGAGGGATCCCTACTGGAGGCTGCTGGGACTCAGTCAAAATCCATTATGCCAAACTTTCCTGCTGCTCAGGAGCTGCAGAAAGCACTGGAAGAATGAGAGGACACAGCCAGCCCACACCAGCAGAGAGGGGACTGCCCTGGGAGCACAGTGAGTTTATTTCTTGTCACTGGACTTGGCAGGTATTTCCAGTCAGATGAAAAAAAAGCAAACAAAAATGGACAGAGGAGGGTTTTATCATGTGAAATGTGTAAATTCAGACTTGCAAAGCTTTATAGTGAAGACATCTTTTCCCTCTGAAGGACTGTCCTACTAGGAAAGTGTGTGTACAGGCAGGGTCATGCTCTCTATGTCACCTGTGAATAACAAATCTCTTCTCTGCCTAGAAAGCCACCCAGGGGACAGCCTCATGTTGAGGGTATTCCTCACAGGAAGCAGAAGGAAATAAAGGATTATACAGCTCCCTGCTGGCTCGAGTGCAAAAGGAAACTGCTAGTCACCCTCACTTTCTGAGAAGCAGGACATGAAACACGCCTCTGCTTTCCTTCCTGGGGGTGCCCAAGTAGAAGGATACTTATACCTGACCTTCAGAAAACATGTGAGGGATGGGATTCATCACTCAACATTCCTCTGGAACCCAGGAATTCAGTGGGCAACTCAAACCTCCTGCACTGACTCTGGACCTGAGCATTTCACACTTGGAGCAAAGTGTCAAATAGCCTTTGGAGGCCTTTATTTGCATTTTTATCATTGTGTTCTGTTCCATCCCGACACTTAGTTCTGAATCTGAAGGAAAAGGCAAAGACTGTTGTTAGTACTCTTCCTCCAGCCTTCCTCCTCCCTCTGTGGATCCCCCAGGCTGCTCCACCCTCCTGCAGGGCCAGCCCCTCCCCAGCACCCCAGCTCTGCCCTGCCAGCAGGGATGCTCAGGCTAACACTGTCTCCTTCTTACCAAGTGAAGACATCTGAATACCCAACGTGCCCATCAGGCAATTTTTGGCCAAGTCTGAAATGCTGCTGGCAGCTCCCAGCTGTGACTTTTGGCTTGTTTTGTCTCCCTGTATCCATCCCTACCATGGAAAATTCATTTAATACTAGAAGGACTGGTGTCAGGGATTCACTGTTGTGTTGTTCACAGTGAAGAGAATTGTTCCAAGCATCCACTGCCCAGACTTTCTGTGGAGTTTCAGGTTCTCCTCTTATTCAGGTTAATAACTGTGGAAACTGTGAGAATATTTTCCATTATTTTTATGCAGGTTCTCCATGGTTATAGTATCAGTTTGGGGTTTTTTAGAATGGTGTTTGGTGGGGGGGAAGGAGAAGCCAGTGTCATTCTTTTCTTCTGAATTCTGTAAGGTCTTGTTTTGGATTGGGAGAATGGGAAATACCTCATTGTCTGACCTGCCATTGTTTGTCTTCCTGAAATGAAGGGATCCATATCCAGCCCAGGGAAAATTCTTACTTGAAACACTGGGAAGCTTCAATTTCATCTTTACCACCCTCAAAGGCTCCCTTTGATTAAAACCTGTTTAGGAGACAACAGTTAAGGGGATAAGCAAAACTTCCCCTTTTCTCCTGTCACCCTGAATACCTTCCATTTGCATTTTTTTTTTGCCTGTTACTTTTGTTTTCTATAAACAGACAACTAAAAAAGGCTGGACTGATTTTGGAAAACTCTCTTTGTTGGAAATTGGTTTTGATTACCAATATTTTGACAAGGATAAATCTCACCCTTCAACAGATTTCAGAGCTGTGCCTTTTAGGCCAAAACTTAAGAGTCAAAATCCTCACAGGACCCCTACCAGTGCATAGAAACTGCCACAAAAAATTCAAACATTAGATGAGAAAACCACAGGAAAGTAAAGATTGTGTATTGTTAAAGACATTTTTTTATTTTCATTTCTAAGAAATGTACCAAGATCTCTTATAAAAAAATATCAAAACTACTGGACTTGGAGTCTTAGAGATCTTGAAGGAATATAATCTAAATACCAATGAAATTGATGGAAAGACTTCCAAAGACTCCCAAAGGGCTACAAGTCAGGCCTGTAAAATGGCTAATCCAATGGGACTGGTAAAACCAGAGATTCTGCTACATCAAAATCCAAAATCACATTTAAGAACAAAGATTTAGAGGTTTCTTCTTAAATAACCTGTATTTTCCTCAAGGAATCCAGTAATCAGAATCCTTGAGCAATGTAGTTAAGCCAAATGAACAACTGTTGAAACTCTTTGGCTATACTGCAAAATATTTTTAATGGCTTGGTGTGTGTTTTCCATGAAATGCTCCTCACAGTGATTTGTGTGGAATGTTCACAGTCCTGCATAATATTCTCTTATCAGATAATTCACAATATCCTCACTTAAACAAGCAGACACACGATATTTAAACTTGACAAGTCAAAGGAAAGGAGTGCTGGCAGGTATGGAAAACATTGAACAGTGGGTGGAGATACAATATTTTCTAAATAAAACACTGTGAGTGTAAATATCTGAGTATAAGATATGATTCAATAGGAAATTCTTCTTGTTTTGCATGAAGGTGACAACATGCATTGTCACACAATAAACTCCATTCACACTGAGTAAAAGTAGGAACCATGTGGTGGCAACAGGGCACCTTGAGGGACCAAAATTCAGAAAAATGTGACAGTGCTGATGCCTTTTTGGGGCTACCTAAAACAAAGGCCAGACAAAAAACAAGAGAATAAAAGTGGTTATATTTATAGAAGGGCCTTCAGGTACATTTAGGGCAGACAAAGCCTCCCCAGGGGCTGCATCCAAAAAAGACAACAGGTCATGGGTTTTCATACTTTTGTAAGTTTGGTCCATTTGCATACTGGAGATTAATCTTCCAATTACAGCTTCAGATAATGAAGTAATTTACCCCAGGTTTACCTCAACTCACTTTTGTTTACATTTCTCAGGGAATGTGTCTTGGGGAATCTCTGAGGCAGTGAGGTGTCCTTGATTCCCTGGCCCAGAGAGGAATTGTGTTATCTGACAGAAAAGTGAAGAGAGTAGCTTACACTCTATATGGAGTTCAGAGTTACACACTAAAGAATTTCAGGATTGCAAACATATGAAAAAAAACAGAAAAGCTAAAATCCTGAGGCACCAGTGCAACCGGAGTGATGGAATTCTTTGCCTCTCTGCTCTATTCTATTCCTCTGGCTGGAGCTCTGAAAAGCACCCCTCGTTTTCCAGGCTGCTCACAGGTACACACAACAGCAGGTATGACTGCAGTGCTCTGCACCCTGTGCTGCCTGGGGAGCAGGGATTGCACCCCAATTCCTGGGGGATCAGCTGACAGCAGCCAGGCACGGGCTGTCCTTGCAAATCCTGGCAGCTGTGGCTGCAGCAGCTGCAGGACACAGTGCTCGGTGTGAGTGTGGGAGGGGGACTGGGGTCTGCTGGAGGGCTTCCCCTGGAAATTCTGGGAGTAATGACACGTTAAGCCCTCTCCAAGAGAGTGGATTGAAAAGAGCTAAAGAAAGGCGGGGGTGAGGGAAAGAAAAAAAAAATTGAAACAGGCAGGCGGGCTGATGGCTTTTGCTGCAAAGTTTAGGACTCCAAAAGTTAACTTGTGAGCAACTGCAGATGCATGGATAAAAGCTGTCTTGGACACTATGCAGCAGCCCTTTCCTCTCCATCAGCATCTCCAGCTTGTTGCCTACCTCTGTTGGATTCCCTTGCTGGCCATTAGCACTGAGTCAGCGACATTAGGTAAGGATTTTGTGCTTTTAAATTACTTGATGGTCGTTTGGGGGATAGAGTTCATGTGTATTTGAAACTGAGATGATCGTGTTTACATTTACTGCTGCATGTGGGTTAGAGTGACAGAGGGCTATTATTAGAGAGTCTCTGAAATAGGATGGTAAGGTTAAAATAAACTAAAGTAATGAAGAAGGTCACAGTGAAAGCCAAACACACTTTCAGTACATGATGTATATTGATAATTACAAGACATTCCCTCTCTTTTTTACATATTCTTTAACAAAAAAAAAAAAAATAAGATCTGTGAAAATTCTTACTTGCTACTAGAAAAAAAAAAAAAGTCAAGTGATTTAAGGAATATACATAACATTTTCCCATAAATGGAATAAATTAAATGAACCATACAAGAAAAAAAGGCTTTAAAATAACATTCTATTCCTCTAGGAAAGAATTATATACACCATATATCAGAGGAACATTATAGATTAGTTAATTACATATGTAATAATCATACACAGCTCTACAGCCTCTGGCAATATAAAGTTCTTGAGCAATTTCTCTACTACTGTACACATTAAATGTAAGTCTTGTTTCACTCTAGCAGAGAGTTGAAAGGGGACATAGATTTTACATATGTGGCTTGTTTATGCAGCTTTATTAATTGAACACAGATATACACTGAGGATCATGTTAGACATTATTCAGCTAGTGAAAACTGAGTTAATAAAAGAAACTGAGAAAAGCAAAGAGAGTAGTGCTGTGAGTGATTATTATATGTGTTATGTGTATTATTCAGCTTTGGCAAACTCTGTGGAGGCACTCCCCCTCAAAGGAAATCTGTTGTAATATTTTACAAAATTTAATTCTTGTAGAGTCCCAACTGATTTTAACAGTGACTGTCACCAGCACTCATTAGCTCTATGAAGATAGAACAATTTAGAGCCCTCTTCACTTGAATATCAAAGCACCACCCAGAAAGTTTTGCAGGACTAAACACAAAGCAAATGACCTTATTGCCTTTATCTTCAAACAATGCCTTTAATTTCTGAAACTTTTTGAAGGGCTGCCAGTTTTATGGAGGGTAGCAGCTACTTGTCTGATAGAACAAGCTTTTCATCAGGGAAATGACCTTTTAACTCCTAGTAACTAAGTAACTGTATTTGCCACTGTATTTTTCCTACTATAGGTAATATGTATGGACATACTTATTAGCTGGGAACACAAAAGAATTAAGTATTGTGCTGTCTCTTAGGTGATGCAGAAGGATTACTCAGGCTTGTTGTGGGTTTTTTTCATAGAGTGAACTTGAAGTAAATTAAACTGGTCAAACCAAGTTTACATTCTGACAGATTGGGTTGTGACATTACAAGGATATTAACAGAGCCATATGCTGTTTACTTTTGTACTCTAATAAACCTACTAATCCCATAGGAACTTAATGGTGAATAAGAAAGATCTGACCAAAGAACTCTTTGGAGATGCTTTGTTAAAAGAGAGAAGAAGAAAAAGTCATTTAAAGATGAGGGAAGAACTTCATCATCTTCTGCACTCCTATTTTAGATAATGAAGCTCCCTGTAACTGAGGGAATTCTCAATATTTGGGGTTTTTACATTATTTCCCATGACTGAGAAACACAAAGAGGTTACCAACAAGGCCCATAACTGCTCTCTATTACAGGACTAAGTAAAGCATCAGGGACAAAAGCAACTCAGTGAATCATAGATATGGGAGGGCTGACACAACACAGCCTGTCAGACTTTTCTGAGATGAAATTCTGTAAATAAGTCAGTCAAGAGAAAAAGACAATAGATTATTTTACAGTAGTATCTTACAGAAAAACATTTATCTTAAAATAGTTGCTTGTAACCATCAGTGAAAAGGAATTTCTCCCCATACCCTCTGGAGCCTTTTCATAATGTTCAACTGAGAAAGTTTTTAATTTGGATATGAGTTTCCTGCAAAGATACCCTTGAAGCTCCCAAAATCCACTGGGGCTTCACTGCAAGGTGTTACATATGTAGTAAACTCAGATAAAATTAATTGTTTGCAAGTTTTCTCCCGTGGGTTTCTCTCAACTCTGAAATACCTAAGAAGAAATTTGAGAGTATCTAGAGGTGAAGAAAGAGAAGAGAGAGGATGGTGTCAGGGGAAGGTGAGGTGCCCACAGCCAGCCAAAGATGGAAATGATGGTGTGTTTTCCAGAGACCAAGTGGTCTAATTGGATTTAAGAAAGTAAATGGAAATAGTCTAGAATGACAAAAACCACTCAGTCTGTCTTGCAATTATATGAGCCCTGGTCTTGCTTTGTACAGAAGAGTGAAATGAAAATCAGAGTATCTAATTAGCTTTGTGTTCTACCCACAATCAGACCATGGTTCCTCTGAGCTTCTGCTGTAAAACCTGAGTGCCATGGACTGTCCATCCTGGAAACAAAAATCTGCTGGAGCTGAGAAAGCATTTCCCCTTGAGTATTTCAAAAGGAACTAATCAAACTATTCAGGACTTTACCCACGTGCCTTAAGTGTCTGCCACAGGTGACAAACTGTCCCATCCCTTGGTCAGGCTCAAACATTCCACATGGTCTCCAGCACCACCCTGGAGCCCCAGGGCTTCTTCCACCCTCGGGGTCCCTGAGCAAAGAGGGTGTGACCACCCCAGGGAATCCCCAGGATCTGGAATCCCAGCCCTGGAAACAGCTTGCAGGGATCAAGCTCTCAGGCCATGAGTGGGTTTGCTCAGACCATTCCCGTGCCTCTGGAAATAACACTGGGATTAATCTGGCTCCATGGCTTTGCTCTGTGGAAAGCAGAGCAGACATTTACAAACAAACAAACAAACAGTAACCCACTGAATGCTTTCCTATGGCAGTAGAGCCAAGATTCCTGGCCATGCCAAAGAAATAGTAACAGCTCCTAAAGGGAGAGGAGCAACCCTTACAGTATGTTTCTCCCCCAGAATTATTTTGAACCGTCAAAATTCATTTATAGGCTAATATTTTATTTCCCCCTTATAAAATTTTGTCAATATCAAGTGCCACTATATCCTCACTGTCTGGATTTCTCATGGAGTCCCAGAACAGTTTGGGTTGGAAGGGGCTTTAAAGATCACCTAGTTCCAACTCTCCTGCCATGGGCAGGGTTGCCACTCACCAGACCTGGCCATTGGCCCAAATGAAGCCAGTTTGTATTTTTTAAACTAAGATTGAAATCTGAATTTATCTGATGTTTTCCTGTCAAAGGAAAGCAGGGGCTGTACAATGATTTCTGCTTGCTGATAACTTTTTTGTTCCACTCCTTTATACCTGAAGGACAAGGGCTGTGCCACTTCAGGGAAAGTTCATTCATAAGGAAGGCAAAATTAGGCACTGTTGCAGCCTAGGGGTGAGGGAACCTCTGTCACCTTAGCTTTTGACTCTCCTCACCTGTACTGTTATGTCACTGCTGGATTTTAGGACTTTTCAGGGAAATAACTTTTTGCTCACGCATTTGTCTGATGAAAATTAATGATTGTTTTCAAAGTTATACAAGCTTAAAGAAAGGTTTGGTGTGAGAGGGCTGCCTTTCAGCTGCATCTCCCAGAGATTTGCCTATTTCCCACTGGCCTGCCAAACATGTAAGCTGTTTAAACACCTCAAGAGCTATTTACTACTCTGCACTGTGCTAAAATTGAGAATCAATTTATTAGACACTGCTCATAACAGTGTAGGACATCCACGGGCAAAATGTTTCCTTTAATGGCCCAGTTCCTCAAAGTTATTTTGTCTCTGCATGCCAAATCTGGAGAAGTATTGTGCACATCCAACTTCCCTGGCAATCGATCGGAGTCGAGACAAAGCAGAGCTTGCTCCTGAGCTGACAAGACAGATCACAGTGGAGAAGGAGCATCATCACTCTGAGTTACTGATGGTGTGGGCATGTGGAGTGGCTCAAGGTCATGGGGAAAACCCTCTGGTGATGCCTCAGGAGTCACAGCCCAGCCCCATCAGCTGTGGCACGGCTCAGAACTGGCACAAAAGCCAATGTAGTAAATTGGAGGGCAATAAAAGTGCTCAGCTCTTCCCTGTAAAGTCTGAAGTCAAATGGCAGCACGCAAACTCAAGGGGACACAAAGTATTTTTGGTCGGTTTTTGTGTGCTTAGCATGTTTTAGGTGGCCAGTACTTGAAATTCCCCCCGAATTCCCTTAGTTTCCAATTAGAAATTACCCATTTACCTTCCAAAATGCTCTAAGTTCTTTATCATACAAATATAGTAGGCAAGCAGAAGGAAAAGTCAATCCTGAATTAGCTTCCTTAGAGACTGAATTCCTTTTCCAATTGTTCCTACTTCTTCCTAGACCACTTCTTTAGGTCATGAAAATAATTCAGGCTTTGGAAATGGCTCTTTCCTCCAGATACATTTCCTCTCTTTTTTTTTTATTTGTGCTGTAGGTTTCCTGCCTCAGAAGGCTGGGAACATTGTGGAAGTACCATTTTGTTGACTTTTCATTGGGTTTGTACTGCACCTCTTTGAATTTTTTTTAGCGGGAAAAGTCCTCAAGGCAGCCAGATTACTGATTTTGTCTAAAAATTTGTTTCCCTGGAAGGTTTGCACTGACTCTTTTGCTATTTACTACCTGGATGAAGTGTCTTGTCACCTAACAGATGGAAGTTTACTGTTGGACGTTGCCAGTCCACTGCAGAAATGGATATTTTCTTTCTTTTGCAGCACGTTGCCTGTGTAATGATGTTTAAGTTTATTTCAAAGTAGTATATTTTACCTTCAGTTATGACCTTTATTAATGTCATTGTGGCAGCTACATTATGTGCTTTGCCTCAGGTAGAGATTATTTACGGTGAAATCTGAAAAAACGTGGATTAGCTTGAAGAATATTTTTACCTGCCTTTGAAACAGCAATGAAACCATGTGTTAGTGCTTGCAATTGTTTGTACAGCTTTTCTGGGAAGAGTTTTGTACGTTAAGCTCTTAGGAGATTTACTTAATGAGAGTATGTATTCATTTGCTTCTTTCTGACACATCTTATTTTGATTATTCTGACGTCTATTACTTTGATTGCTGTGTTCACACTGCATGGCATCCACAGGGAGTCACAAGGGAATATTCTACATATTGAAAGGGAAAAAAAATTGATTGCCTAATATAGCTGAGGGATTGTAGTAGTCTGCTCTGCTCCTTTTGCTGGTTTTATATTAATTCATCGATTGAGAACGAGTTTGCTTATTCCCCTATTTCTTTTTCCTACAAAGCAGCTTCCAAAAGCTGGATAGCAAATTATCTGCCTACCACAATAATGTAATGCATCTCCTGTGGTAGCTGAAGTGTTTTACAACTCAACTGTCCCTTGGCAGCTTTGTGTGCTGACTGTTTCAGAAAATGCCCCCTCTTGCAGTATTTGCTAATTGTTTCAGTAGCCACTGAACTTCCCCCAAACTGGTGGATACCCCAACTTTTCCTCCTCCTCACGCTAACAAAAAGAGGCATAACATCCCCCAGCCTTACTCTCTCTCAATTTTTAAATGGATTATCAGTTTATGTCCAACTTGTCTCAGAAGGCAAAAGGCTGTGGAACAAAAAGAAATCTAGAAGATGATACAAAGACAAGAGGGTTCTCAGAAGTTCCTGAATAGCTCTCTAATGAGTTTAATGGTAATTATGAAAAATTACTTGGGATCTGAACCAGACAATTCCTTTACAGAAAGGAGCCTGTCTTATGTCAACACTTTCTTCCTTCTCATCTCTATTTGAAACTGTATTTTGCTGATGTTTGACCATCATGCAAACTTTCCATGGAATTTATCTCACTGATTTTCTGCAGGTCTATATGAAGAGCAAAGGAAGGTAAAATTCAGTCAGTGGCTTATTTAGCACCTAAGCTAATGTTTTGTTATTCATAACTTAATAATTAAACATTTCTTTAGAATTAGCATTATTAAACTTCACTGCATCCGTCAGATGTGTTATTTGTTGATCTGGTCCAGTTACCAGAACAGACCAATTCACAAACATGATTCAGAGATTACTTTAATCTTCTTTGTCCCTTTCCTCCAAATATTTATTTTATAATCAACCATGGGCTTGCTATAAAACTAGCTGTCTGTGACTCAGCCTCCCTCAGCAGCACAGCACATCACTTTGATTCACTCAGGTACCTTATCATCAGTTCTGTTCTTTTCTTAATGGATTAGAGGAAAAAAAATATATAAAAATTCACTGAGCCATTTGCTCCGTTTTTCTATTTGGTGTTAAGATTAAAGCTAGCAACAAAGACATAAACAGGATGAAATCTAATTAATGCCTTGGTTTTCTTTTGCAAGAAAGAGAAGGAAAATTAAGAGAAGGTTATTTCTTACCCCACTGTACCTGCAACTCCCTCTTCAAATGCCAAAATACATGGACATTTGATTTTTCTGAATGTGTATAAACTAGAATAAAGGTCAAAGAAATCTATCCTTTTCCCTTAGCTAGCCCAGAACCATCCCAAAAGTTTTTGCATCCAGCAGAGTCTTGTAAGTGCCAGACGCCCACATCCCATAATGCTTCCTGAAGCATTTGGGCTTCTTTTCTCCCATATTATCCTTTAAAAGTCTCACCCATAATTGTTAAATATACAAACCCTCCAGTTTCAGATCGTTTTCAGGTTTAGTTTTTTCAATTGATCATGCAACAGAAACTCCCTGGGAAAGCTGAAGAACCTCACAGCATTCCCAGTCTGGAGCAAAGATGGATTTTGCCCTCCCTGGGTACCTGCTCAGGGCAGGATGTGCTGTGCCATCCATCCCCTGTGGCTTCAGCCTCTGCCCAGACAGGGCTCAGCCCTGCCCCTAGCACAGCTCCAGGAAGGAAGCCTTGGCATTCCCTTCAGGGATCACAGCAGGACCAGGAGCATGTGGAAGTTCTCAGTGGTGGATGTGGAAGGAGGTTTGACCTAACCCCTGTCTCTGGTGTGTGTTGTGTGAAGGCATTTCAGGCTCCAGGGTCCTGATGTACCCCAGGACAGCTGGGCTGGGGCTGCAGGCAATCCCAGCACACCCCATGCATCTCCCAGAGGAATTTTACAACTCTCTTCTCCTCTTGACAAGATTGCTGCCTTACAGTACAAACAGCTCTGACATAAATCATAAATCATAAATCTCCTCCCCAGCCCAGTCCCTCACTGTGTCTTCCACAATAACTGATATCTTCATCATGAAAATCCCCCACAGTTATCCCTGCTGCTTCCTAATGTCTGTTATCCACGAAGATTTCATGTTCTGTTTGCCATTACCTCTACTCTGCATGGGTGTGGAGACACTTCCTCTCATTAATACACCTCTGACAATGTTATTCATCTGCTGTTTCCAAACAACTTCATCTTCTGTCTTAGACCTGAGCTTGCAGCTTTCCTCCTGAGAATACCAAGCACCCCCATGAGGTGCTGGAAGGATGTGAGGATTCCTGGAGAGCTGTGCTTGGTCAGCCCCATGCTGCTCCCAAGGACCTTGGCACAGAAACACTCACAAGTGCAAAAACTGCGTTGGAAGAAGACAGAAGCTTCTTCATCACTCAGAAAAGCTGGAGGCAGAGACCCTAAATACCTGCATATATGATAATTAATTGGAAAACAATCGGCACTGGAAAAAAAATCTGGGGTTTATGGTAGCATCAGGTTTTATTTTTTTAAGACCCTTAGCAGAAAACTTTATGTTGTTTTCAACGGGGCTAATTTGAGTATGAAACTAAAACACTGCAGTCCTGAAAAAGGTGGCACAGGTGGCCATGTGGGGACCTAAGCACAGGAAACATCCTTTGGCCACCACAGTTATCCCTGCTCCATGCAATTACCACAGCAATTAGTGCTGCAGAAATGCTGTGAGAAAAATTATGGTCACAAGAAATAAACCTCACAAATCACTCATTGAGGGGGGTTTGTCTCTGAATTCCTCACTGCTGTTATAGCCCAGCTCCTCACTGTGATTTTCTGCATTAGCAGCTTACAGGCTACATGACTTCCCAAAGATATCCCACCTCAGCATGAGCAACCACTGCTGATCCACACAGAAAGGTTTTCTGTCTGATTGCTTTAACAACTTCAAACATTTCAAAATTGTTACACTTTTCCACTGAGACATAACCAGGAAAAGCCCAAAGTGTTAACTGATAGTCTGATATTTTGTTAATCACTACTGACAGGAAAGATGTTGTGTTTTAGGATACAAGGACTGGATCAATCTCTTCTGTCACAGACAGGTGCCCTCAGAACTGCTCCATCGATTGTGCCAGAGGGAATATCTTATCTGAACTGCTTCACTTTCTATTAGTAATTAAATGCATCTTGAAAAGGGGGCTTTGGTGTCAGTCTCCCACGTGTTCAGTAAAGGTATAAATACCTGTGATGGGCAGCAGCCTCAGTCATTCTATGGCATAATGTATATATGCTATTTATAAAAAATAATACAGCAGTTCTAGCACAGTTAGATGAGCAGATAGACTATTCATCAATTGATCAATACATGTTGTTTTGGTCAAAACCTTATGCCCAAGTGCATGAGCCTTCAAATTCTTCCCTTCCTAACATAAAAAATACCTACACCAACAACAAAATTTGCATTCAAATTTCTATGAGAAGTTTCATTAAAAGAATTGTAATATAAACAACACTTAAAATTCCTGACCAGCTCTAACCAAAGCAAACTTTTTTTTTTTTTTCAGAAGAATGAACAAGTTGAATAAAAGGGCAATAAATTTCAATATTAGTAATGATACTTGTTTTGAGTCCCCAGCAATGCAGAAATGAGTGATTTATGTTCATTTCTGCTTGGGAAGCAATTCTTTAACACACCAATTTTCAACTTCTTTTTTTTTTTTTAAATCAATGGTCCTTTTCTGCCAAAAGAAAGCCATGGTGTAGCCTGCATCCCCTGTTGTTTTATGCTTAAGGGAAGGCATAAGGCAACTAGATATTTTGCATAAAGAAGAAGGGATAAAGTGAACCTAATTTCTACTTTAAAAAGAGCATCATTTTGCTTAAGGCACAACACTCCTTAATTTGGGAGGCTCTGGAAGGGTCCTGGAGCTGGAGCAGTGGGTGCCCACGGGCACACAGCAGACAGGGAAATATTGGAGCAAATTCTGTGTCAAGGGCTGGGGGCTCTTGGGTTATTTGTGACATGAGCTGAAATCTGACATCTTAAGAGCCCTCATAACTTAAATAATATTTCAGCCTATAAGATATGCTTGGGAACACCCATTCTCTAATATCAGAGGCTCTGAGCAAGGGACTGGCAATATATTCCCTGCAGCCAGAGTGGGCAGCTGTGGATTACAGAGGCTGTTCTTGATCTTGCTCTTTATTCATATCCAATAACTTCTTCAAGGCCATGAGCTTATTCCTGCTCTTTAAAGCCACCTTCATTTCCTAAAGTGTTGCCTAGCACTAAAGTGCTCTGTTAAGCTGCTGCCATGTTTTTCCATTCTGGTAGAAATTATTGTTCTATATAGTTTGATTTTAAGAGTGCCTTCTGGCATCCATTTGGGGAAAAGGCACTACATAAAAGCAAAATCAATACAAGGGACAGTTATATTTCCCCAAGCTTTTTCATTAGCTGTAAAATATATACATTTGAGGAGGGAGGAGGAAAGAATGTCATTTCTACCCAAACTGAAGGAGGACAAGACAAAGCGTGGGAAAACTTGCATAAATGTTCACTGGTGGGAGCACAGGCTGTGCACCCCTACAGACACTGGCATCTCCTGTGACAGGCACCAAGCCATTGGAAAAATGCAGAAATAGATGTATTTTAAAAAGAGATTGATCTCTTGACTTGTTCTTAATTTTTATTAAAGCCAAACTGACCATTGGCTGAATATTCACAGATAAACTTTGCCTTTGTTCAGCACTAAGAATTGGGCTTGGCATCATTTTATTGTTCTTTTCTTCATTCCTTATCATGTCCCCACTGAACTGCACTCATGCTATCTTTGCTCTTTTCTCCCAAAATACCCCAAAATATTCATCTTTCCACCTGATCAGACTGTTCTTGGATAAAGTCCTCATCACCTCACATGATATATTTTCTAAATTTGCAAGCAAAGAGCTGGAACAAGTTCTGAAAAGCTGCAACCTGTATTTCTACAATTTTGAACTTAAAGATATTGCAGTAAGTTTTTGTCAGAATCAAATCACTGCTGCTTTGTTAAAGCCCAACTGAAAATTTAAAATTCAGACTGCTAAATTAGCCAGTATTCTGATACAGGTTACCAAACCAGACAGGCAAACATCTTATTTGAGCTTAGAGTAAAATTTCAAATCACAGTGTCCATTCAGTACCAGCCTGCAATTATGGGAGTGAGGAATTGCACACAAACCTTTTTTTTTTTCATCTTTTTTTTTTCTTTTTTTTTCTTTTCCCTTTTAACAATTATNTTTTTTTTTTTTTTTAATACAGACCTTCTATAATGGAATTTTCATTAGCAGGAAATACCTGTTGTCTGTAGAAAAATAATTTGTCTTGCTTTTTGAAAACTAAAATACTCTCTCTAAAAGATTAGCTGGAAAACACTGTACAAATTCATAAGCATTCCAGGTTAAATAACAAAGTTTCACTTCTTTCTGGTGACCCCTACTGATGCATTCTGTGAGAGAGTTCAAGAGTAAACCCAACATGTTATTTATTTCTGAAACGCAGATAAAGCATCTGGAAGATTTTATCTGTGTGATTTTGCCAACTAGCCCATAATTAAGGGAACTGGAAAATAAAGGCCCAGAAAAGTTATCAGTGTGTGATTGTTGGTTTGAAACCCAAGTGGAGCTGTGGAGGAGCAGGAGCTGGCAGTGACAGACAGCACCAAGCAGCATTTGTAGGACAACCACTGCCTAAAATCAGTCTCTTGGGTTTAAGGTTTCATGATAAGCATATCATCAAGAAGTTTTACACATCTCTCCCCATATTTTCCTCCTGATATCAGTGTTGTTATTTAAAGAAGCTCCCATCCTGTTTTGGCTCATCTCAGGGCTCTCAGTGAGGTAAGATACAAGAATTGGATATATCACTATATCTTGGATAACAAGATATAAGAAACAAGAATTGGGCAGCAAAATCGGAGAAAAAGCAGCTGTTGAGCAGAATTTCATTTTTATTTTCACAGATACCCGACACAGAGATCAAAACTCATTTCAAACCCATTCCACATCTGCAGGATGCCTCTGTCCCTGCTTGCCCAGCCATCCCATCCCATCCCATGGCTGGGAGGCAGAGCTTGCTGCACACGAGAATGCAGCATGAGGGGTTGCTCCTTGCTGTGCTCACACTGCTGCAGCTCCAGGGCAGGGCTGGGTGGAGAGCAGGAGCCTCCAGCCCTGCCCTGCTCCTGCAGCCTCACACTGTGGCCCATACCAATAAGAGACATTCATGTGCCTGGGTCGCTCTGCTCAGGGCAGGGGCTGTGAGAGGAGCTCCAGCAGAAGGTTTTGGTGCTTTTCTCCTCCTATCCCTGTCCAGGGACTCTGCTGCCTTCCTCATCCCACCTGCTCTTCTCCAGCCCCTGCTCAGTCTTTTCCTTGGACATTTTGTCTCCCCCAGAACCCTTGTTCCAAGGGAAAAGGGTAGGAAAGCATTTCCTGCTTCATCTCTAATCATAACAAGGTAGAACTTTACATTTTTAGCAGTGCTTTTGCACGTCTCTGTACCCTGCTCAAACAATTGAGTCTTGGTTTGATATCAAATAAAAAAATAGAAGAGTGTCTAATTTTTAGTTTTTTAGTGTGTCTAATTTTAAATTTGTGTTATTTAACATGCAATACCATGTTAAATTCAAGGCTGTTGGTCCTGTCCAGCTCCACTGATTTTCACTGGGAACAGAACAGCCATACAGTGAACAGCTTGGCTCATTTTTTCATTGTAACAGCTGTCCTCAAACTCACTTTCATTAAAAAAACATCAAGACCAGCCTTACATGTCACAGATTCTCCTTTGCATAGTTTTACAATTTTTTCTCCTAAATCAAACTATTGAAAAAATAACATTCATCATCTTAATATTTGTATTACTAACGCAAAGGAAGGCAAGAAAATTCCCCTTATGTTTTTATAGCAGAAAATTTATTGCAGCTTGCCAGGATCTGGAGTGATTAAGTCATATTAAAGACATTTCTGTCTTCTGAAGTTTTATATTTGGTTAAAGAACACGTTTTGATTTTGTGTGTGACAATATTTCTTTACTGTAATACAAATATTTCTGTCCTTCCCCAGTGGGTCACAATGAAGTCAATAAAATATGCACAGAAGAAATGCAAGCAGCATTTGGCTCAATATAAAGATTGATAATGTAACCACCTAAAAAAAGTACTTTTTATCATCATAAGTCTCTCCTGGTTTTTTATAGTTTTCAGTGAGCAAAACAATCCATCATACTTGAACTTCATACACGTTCCCGGAGCCAACATTTAGTGCAAGTCAATTTTTAATTATGATATTTTTATAAAACCTACACAATTTATTTCCTGACTTTGTAAAACACTTTAAACAGCAAGTCATCGATATAAATTATGCAAATCTCAAGGGACCCCAAATTAATTAATCTGACTGGATTCCCCAGCAAAGCAGAATACAGCACAATTGCCTGGCTCTCCCTCTGACACCCCAGAGCAGCAGTGAGGCACAGTGGGAAATCATTTTCCTTTACAGCAGTGTGGTTTTTAACCTTTTAAATAAAGTGCCCATTATGCTTAGGATACCTGTTGCACTCTCACTTTCAGGGCTAAAGGAAAATGTGAAAGGAGTACCAAGGTTCTCATCTACAGTACAGCACAAAGAGCAATGAACCTGCTCCAAAATACTGAGCTTGGCAGTCAGCCTGTCCATGAACATGTGGCCATCCCACTCCTACAGAAAGCCACATCCAAGGCTGCTGGCAGCAGGAGGAAATCTGCCCAGGAGGGCTGAGAGCAGCATGGTCCTTTGGGAGCAGCATGGTACTTTGAGAGCAGCATGGTCCCTTGGGAGCAGCATGGTCC
>VZTT01027137.1:72979-128449 GCA_013400855.1 Buphagus erythrorhynchus | reverse complement strand
TTTCAACTAGACCAGAGCACTGTGTGCCATATCCAGACAATTCTTGAACACCTCCAGGGATGGTGACTCCACCACTTCCCTGGGAAGCCCATTCCAATGCTTAACAACCTTTTCAGTGAATAAATGTTTCTGATTTCTAACCTGAACCTCCCCTAGCACAGCTTGAGGTTACATCCTTTTGTCATAAAACAACTTATAAAACACAACACAGAAATGACCAAAGCCTGACACTCACCAGGTTTCACATAATCAAATTTTACAAGTTTCAAAAGCAACTCAGCAATGACTGCAAATTGCTAAAGAATAAAGTAGCAAATGATAAATTGATTGCCTGCTGTTTCTTTGTGCATTAATTTGTGTTATGGCTTTCCAATCTGAAATTGCTTGACTAGATTTTTGCCAATTGTTTTTATTTTTAGCTCAAATTGCAAAATAAATGACTGTGGTAACCTGAATGCATCAAGTCTAATGAAGAATTGATCAATTGTCATATTGTAAGGTTTTTCTGAACACTGCTTTCTGGCCTATCTTCTCAGGATGAAAATTACAGTTATTAACCAATTACCAAATAAGAATGCAAAACTGAGTCTTGTTTTGATAGCAGAAAGATGGAAGAAAACCTGAAACACTGTCTGCCTGTAATCACCTTGTTTACCTAGGGATGGAGATGCATAGATAACATTTTCAGTTGAATTGTTCCCTAGCAAAGGAATTGAGATCTGGTTACTTCCTCCTTCAGTTCAGTAATGCTATTTTTTAAACCATGTATTTCACTAAAAGGTATAACTGTCTTTTATAATCTAAAAGCATGCTCTGGCTGTTATCAGGCAAGAAGGAGGTGGAAGAGTAGAATGAACAGCTCAGCATGGAAATAGCTCCATGGAAATAAAAAATTGCTAGGATTCATCTCATCTGGTGAGAAGAAACTGTACTGCATTGTCAGTGTCTGAGGAGGAGAGTGGTTCCCTTTGAGAATACTCCATCTGGCAATCTGATTTTCTTTTATTTTCTTTCTAAAGAACAGAAAGTGCCAGTGCTTACCTTCTATAAGAAACACCACGTCAACAGTGATGGAAGAAATCCCCATCCCATTCCAACCCTTTCCTGCATGGGAAACCCTCCCAGCCCGATCAGCCATTGAGGGACAGAGCTCATTTCTGCTCATTTCCTCTCTTCTGAGGACACAGACCTCCCCAGCACATTTTTAAGACAGCAGAAGCTTTAAAACACACAAACCTACACTGTGATCAAAGTTAATTCAGTGTAAATGAGAAGAAATCAGTAGATTTGCCTTCTGCTTGGCTGATCCTGATCAAAGCACAGCTGCCCATAATATGCACCATATGGGGCACAATTGTCTCCTGTTTATCCCTGTGCCTCCCTAAATCCCCTGTGTCCCCTGGGAAGGTGTAGATCTGTACCTGCAGCCCTGGTTGGATGGCCACAGAAAGGTGTTTGGCTTTACACGTATATAATTATGGAGATGTTTTCTCTTGTTATGGTAATTGCATCCTAAAAGGTTGCACAGGTAGCAGCTGTAAGTGTGGTGAAGACTCAGCTGATACCAGCTGAGCTGCATTTTCTTTTATATCAAAAAGCTGCTTATAGCTGAAGGCCTTATAGGCTCCTGAAACCTTGCTATTTTTATTGATGGTCCCACTACTCCTGGTAAATTAGCAGAGATTTGTGGAGCAACCAGAGCAGAGATGACCCTAAACAAAAAAGCAAAATCAGTACCTGTTAAAACTGGGACCTAAATGCAACTAAATAAAAATAGCAAATATGTTTATCTGGAGGTTTTTGTATATAGGAACTGAAAGCCTTGCTGTTTCATGGCATGAATAGGTGTGACCAGATCTCTGTCAGGTGCTAGACACACAACCAGGTGAGTGAGATTCCCTGGAATACCATCATGGCTCAGGGAAAATGCTGATACAATCCTGTTTCTATGGGAGGAAGGCACTGATTTATTTTAGGTTTGAAGATACTATGACTACATGTACAGAATCTCTGCCTTTTGAATGTTGAAGAAACAAACAGTGAGGATTGCTGATAAATTTGGATTTTAGAAATCTATGAGGCTTAATGTCGCAATTCCACGGTTGGGAGTACACAGCTTTATCTTATCAGAGTGGCCAGGCAGGCTGCTGGCTATTTCTACCTCATGACCTTTTATTTCAATATTTTTTAAATCCATCCAGAGTGCTATAATGCATGAGAGGAACTTTTTGCATCCACAGCAAGAGTTGCTATGTGCTCGAGCCTGTTTCACATCAACTCTCTCCAAGTTTCACACAGCAGAGAGCCCACAAGGGGATGAAGGACAGGGTCAAAGAAAACCTAAATTTTGGTAGGATAGTGGAGAGATCCTTCCAGGTTTGTGCAGTAGCTGGGAAGTGGAGCATGTCTGTGTACATTATTGCAGCACTGTAACAAATGAAGCCTTGCTCCAAAGGCAAGAGGGAGCCTGGCCATTCATCCTGAATGTCAGAGCCCTGACAGAAAAGCCCATTATAAACACGTGAAGAGCTGAAGCCACCCTTGTGCCACTGAATGGGATGAATAACAGCAATGAATAATAGAAAAATAATAACAGGAAAAATTGCCTCGTCACCCTGCATCCATTAGGAGCTAAATCACAGCCAGGACACACAAGGGACCTGGAATTTGGCAGCACTGAGCTGCCTGCACTGAGAGTCCCCTTATCTGCTCACCAGCCTCTGCTGCAGCCTGGAAGCACTGACAGCAAGGGAGTGGTGACACTTTCCCCAGCATAATATCACCCACATACAGCACTGCGCTGAGGAAGTGCAGGAAAATGTGGCCAAAATTCAGTACTATCCATGGGAGCAGTCTGGAAAAATGTGTGGCTGGCAAATGATAATTAGCCAATGTCGTGGCTGAGGCACAGCAACAACTCCAGCTCTCAAAGGGGTAGACCATGGAAATCAAATTTCCATCTGAATAGAGCCCAGTGCCTTCTAAAATCAAAACCTGTGAGTTTGTTTTTGCTGCTTCTATTTAGGAAAGCTATGTTTGTGACTGTATGCTCAACCGAGATTAGGAGGTAAGAAAGACCCTTTTCCTTTGATTTCACTTTTTCATTCTGAGGGATGAGAGCAAAATAGACCAATCAATAACAATAATTATAATTTTCTTTTTATTGATTGCTCAGAAGCCCTTAAAGGCATCATCATTAACTTAGAGATAACTTGAGAAAATTTATGAGGTTTTGAATTCTGTTGTGACACAGCAATAGTAAGTGATTTCTATATTCAGATTCCCAGCCTTCCTGGCTCTAGGGCTGAGCCAGAATGAGTGAGGAGGAGACTTGGTCAAATATAATAGAGCTATTGACACAATTTGGCTTTGCTGTTTTTTCTAACTGGCACATTCAATAGATGATGCTGCATTTTGCAAAGCAGATGTACTGACTTCACCTGGCCTGTACAACTGCCCATTGCTTTTTATCCATGTGATGTTTCCTGTCCTTTTTGTGTCCAGCACATTATCCATGAGCAATTTTCACATTGATGAGAGATACCAGACAGTGATTCCTGGAGACTGAAACATTTTAAAGCACAACTCTTCTGCTGGACACTTTTTGGCTCATTTACTTCAGTTGACCACATATGCACTGTCCCTGAAAACAAAAAGTTCCTTCACCTGCTCTATTTATGGAGCACTGAAGAAAGTGCTGTCCATCTCATCTGCTGTGACAGTTCTCCAAAATCCCCTGTAACCTGCCAGGAAGTTCCTCAGACTGCTCACAGCCTTCACAGGGACCCTTTTTTTTCACCTATTTGGTCAGCCCCTCTTGACACTTTTCTGACCCCACAGAAAATTCTTCTCTGCCTGTCTCTGCATCCTCCTGTGTGAGCTGTATGCAGCTCATTATTCTGCAGATTATTCAGGGGATACACAAACTGCAAGAAAGCCTCACATAATCAATTCCTCCTTTCTAAACCACAAGTTAAAAATAGAAATGTAAGGCAAGATAAGAGATACGAGCATGAATAAATAATTGTTTGCTCTGGAACTGAGCGTTGGCCCTTGGTTTGTCAATAGTTTGTTGCTTTACTCCATGGAAGACCAGGATGACAAGTGACCTTGTTCCCAGACAAATGAAATTCAGATGCATCATAAAGATGACACCTTCAGATTGTAGGAGGAGGGTTTTTTTCTCAGATCTGCCTGTTATTCAGGACAAATAACATGTATTAAATGTCATATTCTTTTCATCAAGTGCTCAGCCTCTTGCCTCTTCCTGGGTCAAAATTTCTGTAATTACATTCATTTTGCACAATGGTTCATTTATCTCTATCAATTTTGCCTTATGAATGCTTTGTGACTTGTTCAAGACCTGGCCATTATGAGTATGTGGTGTTTGTACAATGGGCTTCCTTATCATTTCAGCTCAGTAGGAGGTTCCTCTGCTTCTGAAATCTCAAAAAATAGCTTTATTTATTATCTATCAAGGTTTTTTAATACAGTTATTATGTTTTATCTACCAGAGGAGCACTCATGGTTCAAGCATTTTAATGTAGTGATCACTGTCACATTCACAGCAAATTTCTGCCTCTGAGTATCGTTAAGAATGAAAATTTTTGTCATCAGCAGGCAGAATAATTGAAGTAAAATCTTTAAAGTATTGGTGAAATAAGTCAGGAACTTTCATCTTTACTAAACTGTCAGGTGTTCATTAGCTACAAATATCTTATCTATTAATAGATGTTTGTTCACCTGGAACATGCATGCACCAAAAGGAGTTTTTAAATGTTGTAAGATCGGTTGGATTCTACTGTTATTTTGAACATATCCATTAAGAGCTTGGAAAGAATTTCCCTTTCCAAACAACTGCCTTTCCTTCTCTACATAAACTCTCTTTCCATGTGTGGTAAATCATAATATAGGGAAGTGATAGCACTGAGATGCTGAAAGCTTCAGAAATTCTTACCTGAGCTTTTCTACTGAAATCCAGCCCCTGAGTATGGAAGTGGCTGGCGATTTTAAAGTGTCCTTCTGTTTCTAGAACACAAGGAGAAGAAAGGGAACACATCCTTTATCTGCAATTAATTTGGAGTTATGGTTTATTAGCCTCAGCATTTCAGACTGATTTTTCCAAATGAAAATATTTCATAATTCTCCTATGAAGAAAAAGTCAAACATGCTGGAAAGCTTTTGTTGCACTGTGGACTGTAAGAAACAAAAAGCAGAAATCTGAAAATCTGCCACAGAGGGAGGGACTTCAAAGATTTACTGTATGTCATACAAATGTCAAAAATGTGAGTACTCATACATAATTTGAAATACTTTTTTTCCATATATATTTATGCATACATATACCTCCATGTATTTTTGGAGGAAACTCCAGACTGTGTTCCCACAATGTAGGAGATGATGGCAAGAAGGAAATCTGCATGTGAGGACACATCTTTCCTGGTCCCAGAGCAGTCACAGCCCCTCACCAAATGCTGCTGTTGGTTAGCATTGCCTGCATCAAACACTGGCTTCTCAGTCACCCTCCACACAAAAGTTGTTTTACAATTTGCCAGCTATTTCCCAAGGCTTTAGGATGCCCTTTAGATATATTGTGTGGCTTTGCCCAAAGCAAACATGCACCTCAGGCTTCTGGACTATTTTTTTTTCAGGGTTTCCTGGCTGCCATCACCTATTGATATTATTTGATTTGCAGCCGCTATTCAAAGCAAACAAACAAAATCTCACAACTTCTTAAACCTTCCTCCACATAAGCCACTGATATTTACTGGGAGCAAGAGGGACAGGTAAAGCTCTATTACACTTGTACTCACCTGTTTTTACAAATGAAAGCAAAGGTTTAGCAAGTTATTTCCTTATGATTTTTCAGCCTGCCACTCTTAAGTTTCCTGGCTTTATCTCTGATATGGCTGATGCATCTTCCCATGGCCATGAGCACCAGCCAGGAGGGGCAGACCCCCAGCACATGCCTGGTGGTCCTAAAGCAGCATTTTTCCCACCAGTACCTGTGCCCAAGAAGTGTACAGGTGACTCAGCTGTTTTCAGAGCATCCAGCTACCAACCTGCTTGAAACACCAGCAGCTGTTCCAGGTGTTAAATGTGTGTGTAGGGGGGTATCCCAAAGCAGGGATTATCCCAAAGGGATGCCCTATGTTCACCTTTCCAGACTCTTGCTTGGCTGGTCCCTGGTACAGCCCTGTGGAGCCCTCACTACCACCTGGTAAAATATTGGCCAGCACAGGATGGGATCAAGACTGTCCCCAGGACCTGCTGACACAAAAATCTTCCTCCAGCTGTGGTCACATTGACATTTCCTTTAGCTGAGATCCAAATCCTGTCCAAAGCAGCATATTCAGTTGAGATATCCACGTCCTGCTCATTTTCCATGGGATATTTCTGGATGCTTCTGCCTTCTGCAGGAGGCTCCCCTCTCCCCAGCAAGCCCACAGGCTGCCTCTCCTTTCCCACACATTTAACAGATGACTCTCAACATCCAGGCATCAGCAGCAGCATTCCTCATGGCTTTGATGGAGACAAGCTTTTCCCCAAGGAGCCTGCACCAGAGTTACTCAAATGTCATTTTCACTTAGCAGATACAGCAGGTATTATTATTTGTTTGCTTTCAGTGTCAAAAAAGGAGCTACTCAGTGTCTCTTTGCCACAACTTTCTGACAAAAAACTGTTACATTTAAAAAAAAAAAAAAAATGCGTTTGAGTCTAGTAAAGCAAACAAATCCTTGTGTCTTAGCAGCAGCTCCTTGCCTATATTGAGTTGGTGGTAGTTCAAGAAGCAGCTCTTTGCAGCAGACTAAAGCACCAAGTACATCCACATTTAATTCCAGCAACTCTGGATAGAGACCCACAAAATCTCACTGCAGTGTTTAATTTCTTCCTGAAGGAAAGCAGAATGGTCATAAGGACCAGCTCCCTACAAATCCAGTTTGTTTGGTTTTTTTATGGGCCCCTTAAATAAAATAGTAGGAATAGAGTTGGATTAAATTAAATTTGTTCTCCTAATAAAATAAATATTTCCTTTTTAAGACAACCTAACCTGCATAGCCCAGAGTAGCAGTGGTTCCATAGTAGACATGAATGTGGTCATGGAAGGGGATAACTGGGATGTTGAGCACTTCATGACTGTCCACAAGCTTGACACCTGCACCTGACTTAAAAATAAACAGGAAGGTTTTGTCTGATTTGAATGTAGCTGCAGCCACCATAAGGTACAAGTGGGCATCTCTCAGATGAAGAACCAATAGGGCTCAGCTGTGCCTTCTTGTTGTTTTCTTTTAAATAACATTTTTATAATAAAGTCTGATTACAGTGATGCCTTTATTCATTTATTTCCGCGGAAAAGCCAGCGGTAATTAACTTGCACCACAGCCTGCAATTTGCATGTTAAAGTTTACAATCATCCTGTCACAGGGCCACAATAAGCACCATTTTACAAGGGGAGCTCAGTAATTGAGGGTTTGTTTTGCTCATGGCTCGCTGCAAAACCTGGGTGAGGCTTTTTGTGGCACCAGCTCCGCGTGCCTCGGTCTGATCTGCGTCAGGCAGGGAACAAAATCCGTCAGGCTGGCTCCAGGGGAGCTGACAGCAGATCAATTTGCCATCCTGCCTCCCCAGTGACAGCCTGCCAGCACAACTAAACCCAGGCACAGGTACATAAACAGACTCTGGCAGTGAATTCAGGGTAAAACACACCTTCAGGGGTGGCTGCTTGAGCCAGGGCTCCTCTGGGAGCAAGCTCATGGCTTTTGTCCCAAATCCTGTTAAATTTACTGGATGAACACCCCTCTCCTTAGGGACCTTGGATGTCTCCCCCATGTGCTCCTCCAAGTGCCTCCCTGGCCTTTGCCAGGCCCATCTGCAGCATTCAGCTCCTCTGGTGTTAATGTCAGAAAAACTACTGCAAACAAAACCATGCAAGGGATGAAAAATAATTAGCCATGTGTCAGTGTCTGATATATTTGCATTGTTTAGGCAGAGTAGTTAATCACTGGTAAGACCACAACATGTGGTGTGAATTTGGATTATAACTAATACACATCGAGCAGAAGGCTATTAGCTACATCTAAAGGCACTATTTGATATTATTATTATTGAGAAAGTGAATGCAATTAATTATATTACAATGTCCTTGCAAGATTCCCATGGCAATACCTTGCAAAGAGCTCTTTGCTTTTAGATTCCTTTTCCTTTTGTTCAGACAGGAGCTGATTCAGGCAAGCAAAAGGCATCAGGAGCCAAGATTCTGTTCCCATTAACACTCCTGAAGCCCTGAGTGGTACTGGAGGGGTCAGCAAGGGTCTGCAATTTTTTAAGGGGTTTTAAATATAGGGTAAACTTTTCATTTTTGTAGAATAGTTGGTCTGCTGAAATGTCACTTCTTCCCTTGGGATGAGAATTAGCAAAGGAAAGTTTCCATGTGGTCTCCAGAAAGGACTTCTGAGGGAAGGAATTTGATCCTACATTTAATTAAAGGTGCAATATTTCCAAGTGTTCCCTCTCTGAAATATCTCTTACCTATAGGACAGAAAAGCTTAGGGCACAGGTTTTTTTTATTTAAAAAGGCAATTGTATTAATTCAGCTGAATTTTGCATTGGAATTGCAATGGCTTTGACAGTTTAGTTCTCAGAAAATTGCAATAAAACCTTTGTTACGCTACATTTTTTCCCCATTTGTCCTGTATACCATTGCCTTGCCTTTGGCACAATCAAAATAATCTTTAAAAATACTGCCATAAATGGATTGACTTTGACCTTCTGAGTATCTTGTCAATAAAATAAAAATGATAAATGTGTTTCAGAGTGCCACTGGCATAATATTAAAGCAGAGCTACAATCTGAAAAGTGACATTTGAAAAATTAAGTTATGGGGAAGGGTCTTATTCTCTGCCAAGGGTGCCACATGAATAAGCTCTATTTACAGTGAAAAGAGGTGATTTTGCTAACTGCCAGCAACTCCTGTGATGTGGCCTCTGCCTCTTACATCATCAGCAGCAATTAAAGATTACTGCAGCAAGAAATTAGCTGAGTCTTCTGCTGCTGAGCACAGAGCAGAGCAGCTCCACCTCGGTCCCCTCCTGTGACCACTCTGCAGGGCTGACAGGGTGAAAAGGGACCTGGCCTCATCGAGGAATGGCTCCCATAACCAAGAAAAGGCCATTTTTGCTACATCATCAGCTCTTTGGAGATAAACAACCTCTAACAGAATCACCACAAGGCTTCTTTTTATTAGGTGAGAAGAAAAGAACTGAATATTCTGTAAAAAAAGGTCAAGAGATGCATGAAAATAAACAGGGCAGCCGAGTAAACAAACACATGTCAAGGGGCAGCAGGTTTGATTCAGACTTTGAGATGCACACACACAAGCTCTGATGAGTTTGGCTTTATGCCTCAAGTGAGTCTGACCTGTGGCTTCAATATTTGCAAGCCTAACTTGAGCTGATTTCTCAAAACCCTTTGCTGTTGTTTTTATACCATTTCTTGTTTGTTTTTTTTTTTTTTTGTCTTTTTAACATTTCTTGTTCTGAATCTTTTCAGCTCATATTTAAAAGCATGTGAAGTGCACTTTATGCTTGAGCATCAATTTGTATCATGATTAAATCGCTCATGCACATAGTAAATTAAATTAAAATGCCACATACTTTCAAAGGTCACAAGGTTTTGGAACCTCAAAACACTACTTGATTTCTGAGGAGGAGTGACTCAGATGTTAATCCCTAAAATTAGGCTGAAATCATGTTAAAAGGCGAAGGGGTTCAGTGCTGATTCAGATATGATGAAAATCTAGATAACTAAAATTTTATGTTACTAAGCTTGCACCTTTATATATTTAAATCTGGATTTGTTTGCCTTGAAAATTAGCCCAACCCTAAAATGAATCAGAACATGAAAGGATATGGGATTTAGCAGCTATTAGCAGCACCCAGTGGAATTAAGCTGCTGAGCTCATTACTCATTGCCCTTTTCCATCCTGCCCAGCTCCCGAGTGCTGGCCGGGCGGACACCGCGTCCTCCGCAACCCCTACAGGAGCACCAGCTTCGACTCCCTGGAGCTGCAGAGAGTGGCCAGCCAGGACCTGGTGTGTGACCACTCCTTGCCACCAGCATGGTACCGCCTCATGCTCGGCCAGCAGCCCGTGGAAATGCCCACCAGATGCGTCGAGGTCAGCAGAACGTGAGCACTGCCCCTGGGGAGCTGGAATAAACCTCTCGGGAGCTCTCCTCCCCATCCCTCTCTGTGCTCTCCTAGATTGTGTTTCCAGTGGGGATGGGTGGGTGGTAAAGGGAAAACCACTGGGAGGATGATGATGATGATGATGATGATGATGATGATGATGATTAGTAGTAGTAGTAGAAGAATAATGGCAACAACAAAACCAACATCAAAACCAACAGCAACAAAACCAGCACCATCAAAACCAACAGCAACAAAACCACCACTATCAAAACCACCACCATCAAAACCACCACCACCAAACTCAACAGCAACAAAACCACCACCATCAAAACCACCACCATCAAACCCAACAATACCACTGTCATATGCAAGGGCATTAGTCAGAGACCAGGATCCCTATGGAACAGCCAATATTCCACCAGGCTAGGAAATATTCCAACATAAACTCAGGTGTTTTCCAACTCCACTGGGAGAATTTTAGTAATCCGTGTATGTCACCTCAAGCTGTGCTTTTTCCAAGCAACTGCATGGCTTTAAGAATGGATTCTGCCACCTGACTCTTTTCCCATATAAATTATTATGAATTAGGGATTTCTTCTTGCTGATGAAATCAGAAGGGAGAAATCAGAAAAAATAATATTTAAAGCGATCTTTGGGGAAACTGAAGGAAAAGCTAAAGTTGAATCTTTTTATGCATTGAATCATATCTTGCATTCTTTAGTTTCATAAGTATGCTAATAGCTTTGTGAAGAAAAAAACCTCCATCAGATAGGACTACTCTATAAAAGAGACAAAACAATAATTATCTGGTTTTATGTGTGTTTAATATGTATGACAATAATGTTTAACTTGCAATCATTGTTGCCAGAGCAACTTGAGCCCCTCACTAAAGTCATTGTCACCTCAAATATCCCAGCTGCAGGAGGTTAGCATAATTTCAAACATAAAGTTAAACGAAATTATTCAGAAAATAATAAACTAATTACCATAAATTACTTAAAAGATGAAATATTCAACCTAGAGTGCCAGGATGTTTGGTATTGGGTGATTCTGCTCTAGCTAGAGAACCCTCTCAAAATTAGCAAAAATATTTTATATCCATTCAAACTGGACCTGTGAACTAGTCACAACTGAAATATATCTTAATAATTTAACATTTAAAGAACTGTTAAGAGACAGTTGTTATTTCTGTAGAATTTCTAACACTTTGAGTATATAAACTATAAATCTTACTAACATTAATAAATTGGCAGGATTATTATTGATTATTATTATTGAATTTCATGGCATCCTTGAATATCCTAATGCACTATGAAGTTTTCCAGGTTGCTCTATAAGTGTACATACATATTCTGCAATATTATTTAATTTTTCATTATATTTCAGCAATTTTGAGTGTGTGGCAATGCTCAACTGTATGAGATTGCTTTCTAACAATGCATGCTTTGTTTCTTTTAATCTCTTTCTGGAGGTTTTCATTCAGGTTTGTGAAGGTATATTCATTAGTTTAGTTTCTTATCTTGTAACATAATTCTTGCCATTGGTTTCTTCATTATCCTCTGAATGACAGTAAATCTCTGCTTCACCATGCTGATGAAGGATTACATCTGTTAGATGTCAAAACTGGAAGAATAAGCTTCTTTTAGATCTTCACCTTCTAAATCTGCCTCTACATTCTATCTCTTCCACCTAATTAAATCATTGTTTGATTTGGTTTTCCATTTAATTTCAGCAAAACCTCTGGAACAAAATAATTTAAATTAATAACTGCACAGCTTCCACTCCTTAATAAGCAGTTATTACTGGACATTTCAGTCTGGCTGGAGTGAGCTGATTTTAATTAAAAAATTCAAAGACAAAACCCTGAACAGATAGAAGAGAAAAGAGACCCAATAAAGCCTGGCAATACAGCTGCAGAATTAAAAAGTGCATTACTCCAGCACCTTGTAAAATATATGCCCAGTGATATCGTGCTGATACTGGCCAGATACAATTAGCTGCTTATCGATGGATGAGATTAACTTCTTAATTCAAAGTGCTGGTAGCTGAGGATTCCTGTCACCCCATTGAGCTCAGGAGGGATTTGAGCCATGATGGAGATCTGGAGGTGCTGCCCAGCGTGGGGGAGAGGTGTGGGAGGACAAATGGAACCTGCTGGGGGACAAGAGGGAGGGGAGCTCCCACAGCCTGACTCCTCCACAGTGCCTGTGTTCTGAATCTTGCCATGGAATAAACCTCCACAATAAAAATGTGTCCCTGTCTGCATGTTGTTTCATAACCATAGGGAGTCTTATATTCAACAGAGAGGAGAGCCAGGTCACACATGGGGGTTGTGAGAGCCCCAGAATGCAGCCATGCCACTGCTCAGGGGCACAGCAAACTTTGCATTGAAAAATGAGCANAAAAAAAAAAAAAAGAGAGAAAAGAGAGAAAAAAAAAAACCCCACAAGCTAAAAAGGGGAAAAAAAAGAGAGAAGAAAAATCCAAAAGCTTTTATGTCAGAGAAAGTGAAAATATTAATTGCATTCCTGAACTTGCCATCCCTTGAATCCAACTGCTGTCCATAAACTTATTTCTCCAGTGGCAAAATGTTTTTGATTGAAAGAGGTTTCCAATTTAGGCTTTGCCTGCTGAATTTCTCAAGGCAGGTAACAAATGATCCTGACCTTCCTCCCTCTATTTCTTCCTTGTCTTTCCCTCTGTGCTCCCAAAGGAGGCACAGCAATTACTGGATCCTGGACATGCACTCCTGGCCACAGCCCCTTCCCCATCCAAAAATATATTGTAGTAGAAGGTCAATAAAAATTTGCAAATTTTGGATCCTCAGGTATTGAGGCTGCTGCTACAGATCATGGTTTGTTCTTCAAGAACTGCCAGATTTTTTGTGAAAGGCAAAAAACGTATAGTGAAGCTTTTACTAAGATTAAGGCAGTATATTAAGAAGCAAGAAACAATGCACAGACATGGCCAGACTATAGTCAAATGACCTTCAGAGGAAGAACAAAAGATGGAAAAATTAAAGCTCAGCAGAAAATCTATTAAAAATAGAGACAGGTACTTAACACCAATACAGGAAGACGTACATCAATTACAGAAATTCCAGCTTCTGAATTAAAATAATACAGGGTATATGCTTACATCTGGATATATGTACATATGGGCAAGCCCCATGGGAGGCATAAACACTAAAAAGAAATGTGAGGGAACATCACAGGCTAATGTTATTGAAGATCAGCTCCACAGTCAGATAAAAGATCAACCTGTGGATTACAGCAGAGCAGTGAACACTGCTGCCTGTAATGTAAATTCAAATGCCACACTCACAGCAAAGCCAGAAATGGGCTGAAAATTCTCTTCTTCCTGTGGAGAAGTTCCACTGGCCCCAGGTGCTTGTCCTCACCAGCAGCTGAATGTCTTTTTCTGGAGGGGATGGCAGGAAAGGGGAATAATTTCATTTTTGCACATTAACAATCTCCAGCAACCTGTGGTCCAGAGACTTCTGGGTTCAGACATGAGTTGTTCCATTTTCTTGTGAGGGCAAGAGGAGGGGCAGACACTGATCTCTTCTTTGTGGTGACAGTGACAGGACCTGAGGAAATGGCCTGTAGTTGTGTCAGGGGAGGGTTAGATTTGATATTAGAAAAAGGTTCTTCCCCCAGAAGTGGTTGGGCACTGAACAGGCTCCCTAGGGAAGTGGGCACAGCTCCAAGAGCTCCAAGGAATGATCCACAGATCTTGACAGAGCTCAAGAAGTGTTTGAACAATGTTCTCAGGCACTTGGTGTGACTCCTGGGGTTGTCCTGTGCAGGGCTAGGATTTGAGCTTGATGATCCTTGTGGGTCCCTTCCAACTCCACAGATTCTGTGATTTAAATTAATTTCTCTCCCATGAGCCAGCCCCATAACTGCAATTTTTTGGCACACACAATTCTGTAGCAAGCTTTTCTATAGGCTCCTTAAGGCTATGAGACTCTGTTTGGGAAATGCCCAGTAATACCTGCCTGTGATGGGGTACCAAGATAACTCCAATACCCTTCTTCAGAAATTTCATCCTCTAAATGTGCAAAACAGACTCCAAATCTCTAAATTCATTCAATTCAATTGCAACTGTAAATGTGCATGTGTAAATGAAGGACATGTTATGCAGTAAGGGTTGGTATTTTCTCAAGAGTTTCATTTTTCACAATATAGGTTTACTTTTTTGCATATAAACTAGGAATAAACATAGGTTTAAAGGGTAATCTTTGGTGTATAAAACAAGGTCATGTTAAAGCATGTCAAATCTAACCTGCTCATGATGTTTAATATGTCAGTCCCTAGAGAAGATTTATTTTTCCATACTTAGTTTCATTTCCTCCTCTTTAACCTCTTCTAGAACATTTTATATTCACAATCAAACACAGTACCTCAGCTTCATGCCATTAGTTTATTATTTTGTTTCAATTATTATTTTGCTCTGAATCCAGCCCCACTTTGATTTGCAATTGTTCTATGAATTTAAAAGCAAGTAACACTTTCAAGGCATTATTTCATCTGTAATTCTTTCTTGAACATATACGTGAATAGTCCAAATCATAATAGTAGGTATGAGGAGCCTTTGTTTTTCTTGTTTGTTTTTCAGACACGCAAAAACCGTTCTGTAGAAATTACAATTACAGCCTTTATTGTTCAGAGGCATGTGCTTAAAAGAAAAACAAGACAGGCACCAGTTTAATTGGTGCTACAGATATTCCTGATGTAAACTGATTTCTGTGGAGTTTGGCCCCAGACTGGAATTTAAAAAAACCCACCAAACTTATTTACTTGAATTGACTACAAAGAAATAATGATTTTTAAAAAGCTGAAGTAAAGTTTTGAGTGGATAACAGATGCAAAATCACAATGCTTTAACTGCCAACCAGCAGCACACCAAAAAGCCTTCCATCTCCATCCAACTAAAACAATGCCTTCCTCACATATGGTGCTACTTATTTTTAACAGCATAATTTCAGCAATACCCAAGTGACAAAACAATCGAGCTTGATTTCTTTGTGCAGTTATGAAGAACCACAGTGCTCAATCAATCAAACTGGTTGATACCCCAAACCCCAAGCAAATGGAAAGAGACATCATTGGATTAAACAATAATGGCTTGCTCCCTTGTTTTGGCAAAGGGGGAAAACATTTTTTTAATTGTTTAGGTTTTCTAAATTGGATTATTTAAATTATTATCGGCGCCTAATTAGGAATCAAAAATACTTAATGAATGCTTACCTGCCACATAGAGGTGTTGCAAAGATTAATTGGGTAAGGTTTATAAAATGCTTTGAAGATTAAAAACACCACTTAATTATGATTGGATAAAGCATGGAAAGATACTAAAAAAGGCTGACAACAGCCTAAAGGGTCCCTTTCGTGTTGGAGAAGTTCTCCTTTGTGCAAGCTGTGCCACTGGATGCCCAAATTTGTGGAGTTTGCTCTCCCACAGAGGCAGCTGTGCCATTCCTCCTTCCTTCTGGAAAGGCTGGGGGGGTGTGAGACTCCCACGTCTCTCCAATATCCTCAGAGCAGCAGTGGCTTAGGCATTGCAGGTAAATGCTCTGTCATTTGCTACCTCTGTATTCAATTTTCTGGTTACTCTCCCAGATGACAGCTACTAAATTCAATGCAAATTATGCCACAGTGGGGACTTGAAAATTTTAGCTTTTTGAAGCCTCTTCTCTAGATTGTTCTTCTAAATTTCTTTGCTTTTTTTTGGTGGTTTGTTTGTTTGTTTGTTTTTTGGGGTTTTTTTCTGTTCTTATCTTGACTGCTGATTGAACACATGACCACATTTGCCCTTGCCTTTCCAGGTCTGTCTTCTAATTCACAGAGGCCTCATGCAGTAAATCCTTTTGGCTAGTGTGTGGCAACTTGCCTGACTCAGAAGGACCACATGCAGCTCATAACAGAAAATAAACTCATGTGTGTCATAGAGCTGCCAGGAAAACAGAAATACTTGCTTTATACTAAAATCCTTCCTAAACCAGCCTGTAATCCTGCATTGCAGTTTGTTACAATGACTTGCTGTCTCATAGTCTGATTTGTTTTACCCTTGTAAGGGTTGGTCATTGTTTGTAATTTGTGCACGTGACATAACAAACTGTCTCGCCCAAGTGGGTTCAGTGCAAGATTGGCCAGGGCAAATGCAGCAGATCCCAGTGGGGGTTTATCAGAAAGCTGCAGGCTGACGTCAGTGATGCTAATCCACACTTTCTCCAGCACTGAAATGGCTCATGGACTTCTGGTGAGGATAAAAACAGAGGGGGAAAATCACCATCCTCTTATTCCAGCATTTCACCTTTTCCTCCATGTGTAAACAAGAGATCCAGGCCCACTTTTATGCATGGATCACTTTCTGTCTTTTTTCACAGCCAGAATGCACTCACATCTATTTATCTTCATGGTCCCCAGCACAGCAGAGAGATGGGTGTCTCATTAATGAATTATCTTCCCAGCACTGCTGCAAGGCACTGAAGTGCTATTACCACCTCAGCCACTTCCACCTCTGAGAGATAAGAAAGTGAGATACACAGAGAGTCAGTGATTTGTTATTTGCCCAAGGTCAAGCAGCCAGAGAAACTGAGGCACTGTGTGTGCCTGGCCAGCAGCTGCACTCCCAGTGGAGCAGCACTGACCTGTTGGCACCAGTTACATTGGTAAAGGCAGCATCACATGGATGCTATAGCTCATTTTTAAGCAACAAAAGTTCTTTTGCAGATAATTGAAAGGGTATTTTTTCAGTTGGGATGGGTAGGTTGTGCTGTGTCTCCTCACCAAACCATTTCCTACAAGACTCTCTGGGTTTGCACACATCCATTGAAATCCAGTGCTCACTCACCCCTGCTGCTCTGCTCCCCATAACTAATTCTTCCCAGCTTGTGTGGTTCCAAACACCTCCAAGGTGAACTCAACTAATACCTGCATTTTAGGGTAATTTCAAAAAGAATGTTCCAGTCCAGCAATCTTTACTCACACATGCAGAGGCACTGAAGTTTGCAGTTCCCTTATGTAAGAGGAAATTCAGGTTGCAGGTATCACATCCAGACGAGTATGAAGCAGAGACCACTGAGCTCGAGTTTGCATCCTTCTCTCTGCTCCCATGCTGCTTCTCTGGATGTTGTTTTTTCCACTCTCCCAGGTCATTACAAGTGTATGCTCATAAACATGCTTTGGAAACACTCCTCTTCACACCACATCTCACACTGTAGGTCAGAAGTTCACCAGGATGCATCAAATTCCCATCATCTGTATTTTTTGCCAGCACAGAAAACACCTCTGTCCCTTAAAGCTGTAAATAAACAAACAGAATAACCTCTTATAAGTTGCACACAACGTGGCTTTTAAAGAAAGGAAGGGAAGGGATTGGTCTAAAATTCCACCTAGAAGAATTTTTATGTTGGCCTCCTCTCCTTTGCTTGCACAACGCTGCTCCTCCCCAGGGAGCTGCTGCATTGTGTGAGCTCCAGTGCCACCTGCAAGACCACCAGGACACCAAACAGGGAAGGCAGGGTCAGCCTCTCTGCTCAGCTGCTGCCACTTTTCAGGGTTAAAAAACCAACAACCTTGGACAATTTCGGTGGTGTCTCTCTGGAATCCTTGTTTTTAGAAGCCTGACAATAACCAGCTTCAAATGGAAATCAGACTGTGTCACATTATTGATTTCTTTCAACTACCCTTGCTTTCCTGGGTGTGCACCCCTTCTCCCCTGCCCCTGCTTTCTGGCTTGAACAGCTCCCAGGTACAACTCAAACTGCAGCAGGGCACTGGTGTGTGACTTAATAAATTCATCCTTTGACTTTCACTGCTTCCCCTGCTGTCACAAATAACTTTCGATCTTGAAAGTGAAGCAGCAAACCTTAGCCAATGGGAAAAAATGGTGGGGTTTGGGTTGTTGTTTTTTTTTTTTTTCCCCAATGTGATTTATAGCCAGACACTCTCACTGGGAGGAATCACGTTCCCCAAGCTGGACTAGTAGAGATGGTTCAATGTCACTGGCTGAAGAAATGCAAAGAGACAGCAGCAGTCACGCTCTGCTGGATATGACTGATATCTGAGAGCAAATTATTGTCAGTATTTGGCAATAATTTCCAAACTTTAGCTCAAATATCTCTGTGCTTTTCATATTGATAAATGCTAGGTAATGGTGCAGAAAAATGAGTCACCATTGTAATTGGCTTTGTATATTTAATAAGGCCCTGATTACACCTAATCTCCTCACCAAGGTGCTTAAATTAAAGACAGCTTTAGAGAATCATGTTCCTTTAGTCAGAGGAGAGAGCCTGACAGGTACAGAGGGCAGCTCAGGTCTGAGATTCCTGAACACACATCCCTAAGTTGGGAAATGGAAATTAGTCTCTCCTGGCCATGACTCAACATGCTGTCATTTAAACCATTTAGGACCAATGCCTTCTGCTTTGGGATTTCCTGTGTTCAGGCTATTCAGGGAATTAGTTAATAGATAAAATCCTGAAAGCAAAAATAAAATCTTAAAAAAAAATTAAAAGTCAAGTCATGCATATCCTACACATATGTTTTATCCATTCTTCATATGTGTCTCTCTTAAGGAATGAGGGAGAAGCACAGGCCCCACAAATATGTCTGGTGTGTGCTGGAAGGGCAGGAGCTGTCAGGAGCAGGGCAGCTGTTTTGGAGGCAGGTGATCTAAAAAGAGCAAGACATTTTCATCCCCACCAACACAGCTTTTTCACTGACCCTCCAGGTTCACCACACCCAGGCTCTTGGCTTTTAGTGATGTCCATGGGGTCTTACCACACTTGTAATAAACAGCTCCTTTTGTGTGCACCCTCAGATGAACAAATGTGGGACACAAGCTCCAGTGTGGCTGTCACTGAAGTCTGAATCCCTGCCAGCTCCTGGGGAGAGCAAGAGGCTCACGGGCTGTGCCACCTGGCAGGTCTTTGGGGGCACCAGGGACTGCTGCCTGTTCCGGATCCCCGTCGCCGTCAGGAACTGCGGCGCTTTCTTTGTCTATCTCCTGCAGCCCACTCCAGGATGCATGGGCTACTGTGCAGAAGGTGAGGACCAGTGAAGTATTTATCAATAAGATTACTTATGCCTCTCAGGCTGGGTGTTCAAAGGCCCTGGTGTTGCAATGTACATCTCAGTGACCTTGCGAGTCAAGCGTCACTCCCGCTAAGGCGCAGAGCGTGTAGAAAATAAATCAGTGGCAGTCCAAGGTGTTCCTGAAGAATAGCTCCTATTACCAGTGCAAAATGTAATCTGGTGTGTATTACTGAATCGTTCTTTGCTGGGTTACAGCTCACATGTAACCTTTCCCACTGTCTTTGGCTCCACTTTGGCTTGAAGTTGCAGAGTGAGTGAGCAGAGGCATCTCAGCTGTATCCAGGATACTGTCTCTAAGGCCTCTTCTTATCTTTAATAATCCAGTATTCCCCCTCAAAAAAGGTAATTCTGAAACTCTGCAAGGAAAAAAACCCTCCAAACTAAATTGATAACATCTTTTTCATGACATTTATATAATTGTTCTCGTCAGAAATAATTTTCAGCCTACTACGAGAGACGTAACCCCTGTTCGGTAGCTAGGAAACAAAGGGAAAGCAAAAAGCAATTGCTCATTCAGTTAAACCTCCTGAACTTTGGAGCGTGGCCAGGTGCATATAGATTTCATCAGAAAACATGCTTCTTTCTCAAAATGAAAAAGTTACCTCAATACTTTCCTTTTAGTGATTTTGGACAGAAACACGATGCTGAGAAACCAAGGTTATCAGCTTTTCAATTGGGCAAAATCGAAGCTTAAATAAATTTTAAAGAGAAAGATAACTATTTTCTTATCTTTATCAATATTTTAATATTCCTGCTTGAAGAGGAGGAAGGAAGAAAGGCTCAAAGAACATGACATTAATTCACTATTTGAAATTTAAAAAATCAATTAAAATAAATGAAACCGATTCTTACTCAGAAATTACTTTTTAACTGAATAGAGTCATTTTTCAGTTTAAGCTTGGCTTTTTTATAAACTATAAGATTTCCACTACTCTTGTTCAAAGAATTTTTTTTGCCAATACATTTTGGGTGAATAACTTTGTTCTATTTGATGATTCATACCTGTTCAGTGATGTAAAGCTCCCTGCATTTCTAATAAAAGAAAGCTTATCCCTTCCCATCTATCCTGATCTCATTTTCAGTGAGGTCCAGTCCTTCAGAGTCTTTAATTTCTTGCCTTTTTTTAGGAAGTTTTTTGCAGTCTCATGGATTGGATGAAAAACACCCAAAGCTGGAGTTATGTTACTGGAGGTTTTTACCTCACTGGCTTAAATTCATCTGTAAATATTGCACCACAGGAGGCTCAGCTGGGTCCAGCTGGCATGGCTTTGTGTCAGGGTCAATTCCCCAGCCCCTTCTGCTGGAGGTTCAGGAGCAGGACACCAGTCAGTGCTTCTGAGCTGCAAAACAATATTAATTTAAAACTCCATAACTTGGCAGAAAGGACACAGCTGGGAAAAGCAGTGCTCATGCTTGCAATTCCACTCACATCCTCCCATGAGCTGATCACCTCAGTCTGTCCTTCTGGGAAAATTTCCTGCACACAGTCATGACGTGAGCCACAGTTTGAGGCAGCTTCTCCAAGAACAAAATAGAAAAGAGTATTAACAACTGGTCTTTATTCATCTTTTAAGTGACTTGTTTCTTTTTCTTACCTCTTGCTGTTTGCCCTGGACAGATGTTAACACATTGGTTCTCTGTTCTTCAGGAACAGCTTCATATTTTATTCTCTCGGGTTCCCACATTTTATATTTTCTACACTCCTCCAAAAAAGTTACTTAATTTATCCTTTCAAAACATCTGAACCAGCTTCATGTTTTGTTTGAGTCTGGGTCTCTAGAGATGAAAAACATCCCCTTACACTATTAAACCTCTCTTTGTTTCTACTTTCTAGGTGAGTTTAACAGGAAGGAAGGTTTCAGACTTCATTACTTGTTGAAGCCTACAGAAAGCAAGCTGTATTTTTATAGCAATGGCACTATTCTGGGCAGAGGGAGACTATATTGAGCAGACCTAGCCTAGATACATCCTAAAACAGCCTGGAAAGGATCTTCACAGTAAGACAATAGGGGCTGGCTGCTTTCTGAGAGTCAGTTTACCTCTGCCACATAGTGATTTCTCATATGTCTTCTATGCCTATTGCAAAAGTTGGATCAAAAGGCTGTGCTCCAGGGAAATGCAAACCTGATGACCTTTGCCAGAGTAATTAATTTGTATTAATCTGAGTACCTCATTTCAATAATGGTTCTCTCACTGCAAAATAAAAAAGAAAATCACATTCAAAACCAGCAGGTCAGATGATATAACAGCAATAGGTAGTCAGTACACAATTAGCAATTTTTGCATTTCATATGAAACACACCTTCTTGCTTGCATGGTTACTAATTAAGTCACAGGAAGGCAAAATGTAGTGCATCTCCCATGTTTAATTACATTGACATCGTCTTGTTAGGGGAACAACCTTAACATCAAACTAACATTTTGTGCTCCATCCTTCTTTTGTTTCCCTCTTCCAGACAAGCTCACAAGCCTGGCTTTGCAGCCAGTGATCACCGCTGAGCTCGTGCAGGGCCGAGTCCACCTGAAGTGCAGCTACAGCCCCCGTGTCCCCGAGCCCCCAGTGCAGTTCAGGGTGCTCTGGTCTCGGGTCTCCAGCCCTGGGCAGAGGGAGCAGATCCACCAGGACACAACCCCAGAGCCCTTTTCCCACCTGGAGATGGACGGCGCGAATCTCCGCCTGGGGGACACGGTAACGCCACCCTGCTCCACACAGAGGGGACCAAACCTTTCTCCTAAAGCTGTGTTGGGTTTTGGTAGTGCTGCTCCTCTCCTCGTGCTTAGAGCTACTGCCCAAAAAAGTCCTGAAACTGTTTCACAAGATTATTTAATAACTTTAACCTGGTTCAGGACCTGTAACGTTTCTCTGAATTGCTGTGAGGTCTTGGAAGGTATTTTACCACATTCTAAAGGCAAATTGAATATTTGCAGTTACATTACACCTTGAATGCTGTGAGGTTTGTATAAGTGGTGGGTACATGTGCCTGAGCCAATTTTTGCTTAGTACTTTTTGTATCTTGCAGCAGTGAGATTTTGCAGCAGAGGCAGGCTCAGCTGCATGCACTCAGTAATTTTTATATCCATGGACCAGAGACACAATAACATCTTTTCACAGAAAAAAAAAAAAAATTATACATTTTAAAATAGAGGGAGATTCATTTTATGGTTTTTTTCACATTGTTCTGCCTCTCTGATTCCAAATTCCTGGTTCAATAGCATACTGAAAGATAGAGTTCATTACAAAACAATCTTTAAGAAGTATATTTGATGGCTTACACAGCAACAATGATCTGCTCTCAACAACAACAGCAAAACAGAAACCAATACAGATGTGAAAAAAATTGACTTGTGTATGAATTCATGGCCTTTTATGGTACAGAAACAAGACTTTTAAATTTAAATTAGGTTCATAACTTTTATAGGCAGAAGGACATTAGTGATGCTACAGCAAACAAAGAATAAATAGGGATAACGGCCTGGCGTTAAAAGCAGGTTGGAAATAGTCTTGGCATTTTGCAGCTCTGCTTTGAGATCATGGAATCATAGAATATCAGCCCAAACAGAGGGTTCAAGGTTCATCTGGTCAAAATTTTATTGGCAAAAGCATAGTCTAGATGAGACAGCCCAGCACCCTTTCCTGATGGATCTGAAGTGTCCAATGTTGGGAAATTCACCACTGCTGAGATTATTCCAATGGATAACTCTTCTCATCATGAAAAAAATTATTTTTGTGTTGAATCTGAATTTTCCCTCATCTCTTCTGTGTTACTACTTGTAAAAAGCGACCCTCCATCTTCTTTGTATCCACTCTTTAAAAACTGGACCATGGTGATGAGGTTTCCCCTAAGCCTTCTTTTATCAAGGCTGAATGAACCCAGTTCTCTCAACCCTTCATCACATCCCAGGCCTTGGCTCATCTTTGTGGACCCTCTCCACCCTGCCCATGTATTTTTGTGTTGTGGTGACCCAAACTGAACACAGTATTCCATGTGTGGCCTGAGAAATGCTGACTGAGATAACAATTTCTTTAGCCCAGTTCAGAATCTGACTGAGGATACCCTCACATATTATATATAACATGAGGCAGATAATTCTGCCAGTTTAAGACAAGTTTGTGCTATGAAGAGATAGGCTCATCAAAATAATTTCACATGCAGTCACTTCAAATCTTGTTTTAACAATCCTGAGGGATTCAGAGAAAATATGGTTCTGTTAACAAGTAGCATTGCCAAATCTTTATAAGACTATTTTTATTGTATTAAGTTTCCAGTAAGCCCTTCTTTGTCCTCTGCTGAAACTACGTGTTTAATTTAGTGGGTTTAGTGACACTAAAGCATTCTCTTCCTTGTTAGGCTTCTTTAAAGGTCTTCATGGCCTATTTGACTAATTATAATGATCCATAAATCATCACAGGTGAAAACCAAGTGATGAAGCTTCAGTTGCAACTGAGAATTTAGTTTTACAAAACACAGATTTTAAGAAAACATTTTACTGTGTTTGGCATCCCAGTCTGAGTGTCTAACAGGAGTCAAAAAGGAGAAAACTCTCACCCCCAGAGGTGTAAATCTGAAGAAATGTAGCATTTTTAGGGCTACCCTAGAGGAAAGGTCATGCCACTAAAAGGGGAATCAAGCCCTGGGCAAAACCCTGGCCAAACTTTGCCACATAGAGGCAATGGGTAACTCTCACCTGCCCAGGAAAGATGCAGGTGGAAGAACATTCTCTCAGGCAGCATCAAAGGGAGGCCAGCTTCCCACGGATAAAACTGTATGAGAGAGGAGACAATAAATCAGGAACAGTTTCCAGTACTTTTCCCCTTCTCCATGCAGAGCCCAGTGGTAACATCCCCAAGGCTGTGCACTCCCAGGGTGCATGAGGGGCATTCAAGGCAGAATTTGTACCCCAGGACAGAGAATTTGCAGCACTTTGGAAACTACTTGCCTTTTCTTAACCTTTTAAGCTCATTATCTCTACCTGCACAATAACCTGCATTTTGTTCCACACATTCATGCCCTGAAATCAACATCTCCTCCATTCCTTTCTTGACAAAAAAATTACAGCCAAGCAAGACAATTTTTTTTTACATCATTTTTTGGATGGTTGATGTCGATGTTATTCTTTGTCAGTAAAAAAGTCTCCAGGTAATAGGTCAGTCACATAATGGAATAGCTATTGATATATTTTAATACGCAGTCAAACCTTAGAGAAGAGTTGAGATTTACCAGCCAACATTCCTGAACTTGTATTGACAAAATAGCCAGTTATTTTTTAATAGCCATCATGTGTCCTATCTTCCTCCCATCTTTAGGTTCCAATTTTGTTATTTCAGACAGTAATGCTGGCAGCATAATGTTCATGAAACTATTGCAGTCTTAAATAAATCTATAACATGCCACTATTTCTCTATAAGCCCTGAAAGAAGCCTACTCCATCTGATATGAAAATCCTGGCATTCCTAAGCCTTATTTATGTGATAGTGACAGAGGTCATTTCATTCCTCGAGGCACAGCCATCTATAAATTATAGCAGCACACTGTGAGTAATGAGTTATGCTAAGAAAGAAAGGTGTTTAAAAGAAAACTGTGCAGATTTTGCTCAGCACAGCAATCCAAAAGTTCACACGGCGAGGAGCAATTGTCACCCTACATAAACCATGGTGCTCGCTGTAAAATAAGAATGTTTAAGCAAAACCAGCCTTTCTGAGCTCTGTGATAGAAGTGGCTGCTTTGCGTGGCACTCTGCAACACAAGGAGATTATGGCCCAGCCAAAAAGATAGCAAATTGTTCCTCAGTATATAAAATAGCTATTTTTCTCTCACAAGGGAAAAAGTGTGAAATTTCATAGAGTGGTTTGGATTGGAAGAGACCCCAAAGATCATCCAGTTCCAACCTCCCTCCATGGGCAGGGACACCTTCTGCTAGACCAGGATGCTCCAAACCCCATCCAAGTTGGCCTTAAACACCTCCAGTGATGAGGCAAGAGATATTACAGTCCTGTTGTTCTTGGTGCTGAA
This sequence comes from Buphagus erythrorhynchus, assembly GCA_013400855.1. Taxonomy (NCBI): domain Eukaryota; kingdom Metazoa; phylum Chordata; class Aves; order Passeriformes; family Sturnidae; genus Buphagus; species Buphagus erythrorhynchus. Next base: position 103,145 of record VZTT01027137.1, on the reverse strand, counting down.
GAAAGCCAAATCTTGCAGGGCACTTACACTTCATCTCTCAAGGAAATAGGATTTTTGTCTTATTGCCAGCACTTCTAAGAGATGTCCCAGTTCAGCTCAGGAGAGAGAAGCAGCTCATAGCAGATGATGCAATATATTTATTGCATTTACATGGAAAATCCTGGGCATATGGGCTCATAAATGTTAAATCATATTAAATCTATACCTATGAAAATGCTCAAGCACCCAGAAGGCCAGCTTGAGGATTTGCCCCTTCTCCTCTCCCAGAAATAGTAAAGTCTCATCTTACAGACCCCCAGCCAGCACTGGCTCTCAGCATCTCCCCTTTGGAGTCACTTCATGTCCTTGGCTCTGCTCTCACTGACTCAGACTCTGTCACTGCCCAGTTCAGAGGTCTGCACCAGCATCTGGACTCCAAACTGACAAAGTGGCATTTCCCCTACTTAAGTACTAATCCCCTCCCAAACATTTGTCAAAATCATCAGCAGGAATAGGAAGACCTGCCAGTTTGTAGGTCACAGCTGAGTTTACAATTTCTTCCTCAACCTTTAGGTAGAAAATGAGAAGCATGCCCACAGAAAGAGAACTCTAGGTGAACTTGAACAGAGATTTTAAAGCAGAAAGGGTCAGAGAGCTGATGAGCAAAACTGCAGATGATAAAACACCTTACTACTACCCTGGGAAAATTTCCTTCCTTAGCAGAATAATGACCTAGAGTCAGCTTCCACACACTGCCTGGCCGTTTGACAAGTGGGAAGAGCTTTCTCCTCCCTGTACAGCCAGCAGCAGAGTGAGCAGGGCTGGACTGCCTGCAGTGCCAGGTCACACAGCTGCACCTGCTCCCTCCTTCCCACAGCCAGCAGCCCCTCGCAGGGAGTGATTTGTGTTCTGAAGCTGGAAGGTCTAGTTCATTAATTAAATCAAAGACAGATTCTCCCTATTTTCCCCTTCCTGCTAACCCTTCTGGAAAGCCTTCCCAGAGACTTTGTTCCTACCCCTTTCTGCAAATACCTACAGCCAGATCATTTTCTCCAGCTAATGAGAACTATTTTTCTTTTCTTCCAGCTTCCCTAGAAATGTCATCCCTCAGTTCTGTTCATCCTTTTCTCTTTTCATCAAGGCTGTAAACCACAGCTCCCTCCCACAGCCTCCCATCTCCCAGCAGAGTGGTGACAGCAGGTTTTTCTAACCCCAGCCCATTAGGGTTTAATGGAGAAGGCAATGGCAGCTCCAGTGTCCTGACAGCCATCAGGAGACACCTTTCCCTGTCCAGCTCTCCACCTTCCATCCAGGAGTGTTACCTGTGACTCTGCAGCCCCAGCCTGCTCCCCGACATGGGTGGAACACTTACAGGAGGGTGGATCCAACCCCAAGCTCATAGTCAGGCTCAGACTAGGTAGGCACCTGCACCTTCTGCAGCACCCAGGTTTCCCTGCTGAAGGATTTCCCAGCAGTAGGCAACCCTAAATAGTTCCTATGTTGAGAAGGGAGGTTTCCACAGCTGCCTTTGTTAACTGAACCCCTTACACAAGCACAGGGGGAGAGGCTGATGGAGAGGAGAAATGCAAAGCTGGATCTGTTGGCAAACATCCCCATCCATGCCCCAGCCCGGACTCTCTTAAATTCATTCAGAATTAGTTAGGGGAAAAGGTGAAATTGAAGACATTATTATTGTCAAAATAAGTAAAAGCAACAGATTTGGAGGAAACTTGAATTCTGAAAGCTGTGGGAGAAAATACCCACATTTTAATGTGCAGGATATTAGGGAGAAATTTTCTGGAGATGGTGGAGGATCATTAGAATCATCAGGATTAAAATATTCTCCTAAATTGTTTCACAGAACTAACTGGCCCTCACCAAATCAATGACTGAGTTCTGCTTTTAGCTGAAGAAGATGCTCATAGGGTTCATGTCAAAATAGGTGCAACTCTGTTTGAGTCCATGGAAGGGGGAATCCCTGCTCCAACATAAATGAAGAGAGACACTTCTTAGCTGAAAGAGCCTTTTTGGATAAGAGTTTTGTGCCTAGAAGTGTTCTGCCCTATGGGAAGTTTTACCAGGACACAGGGAAAAGAAACATGTTAAGAAACAATCCAGTCATCCTGTCCAAGGGCATCTGTCCCTTTAAAAGAGATTATGAAAAAATAGAATTTGACTTTTTTTTTTCTTTTTAAGCAGATCCAATGAGTTTGTGGAAAAATATTTCCTAACTTGTCATGGCCATCAGCGTACTGCTGTCAGTGGTGCTTTTATCTCTTTGCTTTAAAAAGGCTGCACCCTGAGATGGGTGTAGGGGGGGAAGAGAAAAAGAGAAAGAAAAGGTTGATTACTGAAGTGCAGAAAAAAGAGTTAGTATTTAGCTGAAGGCAAAAAAATCCTCTTCCTTGGAATGACAAACTGTCAACCTGTAGCTCAGTAGCTGATGAACATATCTGCTGATTGTGAGATGTGCACCCAACAAGGAAGAGGCAATACAAGGGAAGGAATGATATAAAAGACAGAAATAAATTGTAAATTGTGATGGCTGTCCATACATTTTTAAAGTTTGTGCTGACCTCCAAAAGCACTGAAGATTGAGCTGGGGTGGACTGATAGTGTAGAGATATCTCAGTGCCTCATTAGGGGGTAAATTTTTATTTGAGTGTTTGGTGCTTTATCAATAAAATATACCTCTAAAATATATATGAGAGGAAATACATCGAGGCTGGGTTCTGATATTTGCCAGAATATCACTCTGGGGAACATCACCAGGCAATGGCTCTGTCCCTGCTGAGCATCCCTGTGCCTGTCCCTGCTGCAGCTCCCTCCCTGGCACAAATGCTCCTCGTGCTGTGCTCAGAGGGAATCTCAGGTGAATATTTTTGGTTAAAAGCACTGAAGCCAGAAGTGCAAACAGCCCAGTGAGTGCAAAGACATCAAATGCAATGTGGGTGCATGTGATCTGCTCAATGAGCTCTGCAAGGGAGTCAGTGCTGTTTATTTTTTGGTAGGGGGAATATGCATTATCTGAATTCTTTCTCTGTTGTCACCACCTTGTCAGATCCTGATTTTGCAGGCTCTCCCTGTGGCAGCAGCAGGAGAAGCTGCAGGAGCATGATCAACACTCACTTTCTGCCTTCCCAGCAGAAGAACTGTTTTGAAAAGTCTGTAAGCTGAACATGAGCCTTTAGGGAAGGATTGGAGATAATAAATATCTAATGATTGCAGGGGTTTATTACCTTGAGGAGACAACAACTTGCTCTCTTTCAGAGGCAAACTGGATAACTATGAAATATCTGAGAAATTTTAACTGTAAAGTATCTCTGTGAGGTGAGATCTGTGTCTGTTTTCCCCCCAGTACACCCAGTATGACCTCAAGGCTTCCATCCTGTTAATGTAACAAATGACACCATTTTCACTGGGCCAAACTGTCTGGAGCTGTCTGCAAGAGAGTGAGAAAAATTGTGAAGGTAAAAACATCCCAAAAGGCACATAAGCCTGGGACTGAGCTGAACTGGAAATAATCCACTTGAAGAGCACAGAAAACACTTGTTTTTCCCCACAGCCCTACAAACGACCCTGTATGGCTGGTGGGGAATTTCTGCTGTGCACCAATGAGGTAGGAAAGAAGATTCTTCAGTTTGGAGGAAATTCATGGCTTCAGGGTAACAAGGAGGGATTTTTAGGGTGCTAAAAGAAATATTGTAGGCTGTTATGCAGCCCATGCCCATATGACCACATGAATCTGGGAATATCCTGATGTAGAACCTGCTCTGCAGGTAGGGGTCATGGGGGTCGTGCCTGAGCCAGCAGGTGAGAGCTACAAGCATCAGCAGGGCCAGTGAGTGATGCTGGAAAATCCATCCAAATGTGCCTGTTATAATGGAAAGTAATTTGGATTGGTCCAGTTCTTCCTCTTGGGTTACTTGAGGCTTAAAAAAGGCAGCAGTTATAAATATGTCATCTGAGTATCTGGAATTTGATTTAATATGTCATAATCTGTTACTCCATTTCCAAGAAGACTAAAAAAATATTTAGAACTACAGTTTCAGAGTCTATTGTCATTTGCTTTAAGGAAAATTTCTGTATTTTAATCTTATGATCCTAGAAATTATTTTTGCAATTTGGTTTTTCTGAAACCAATGAAACATTAAGTTGGCAGATGGTGTGTGGGCTCAGCAGAGATAAAAGTTATGTGGCTGTGCTAGGAATACAACACAATACAATGTGAGTGTCCTGGTACATTGTGTTTGGGGGAGTTTTTTTGGGTGAATTTTTTTTATTATTACAATATAAACCCTGTAGGCACATCTGCATCATCTTTTATAATACAATGAGAAAAAAAAGGAGCTTCTCTTATTGCTGACACAGTTTCTGAGACTGGATGACTGTCAAACTAATTTAAATCTTAAAATAAAATGCTTAAAAACGTGGTTCAGAGAGAAGATACTTAATCCAGTGGACAGACTGGAGTCTGGGATCCCAAGAGCAAATGCCTGAATTCTGGAAGGAATATCTACAAACAATGTAATTTTTCCTTAGTGAAATGAATTCAAATGAAAAACCAAAGGTGTTTAAAAGCTGCAGAAGGAAACACATTGTAAGCATAAAGTGTTATTAATTGTTGAGACAAAAGCCATATTCCTTTGCTTATTAAGTGCATCAAAAATTCTTCCAAATCTCAAAATTTACATATAAATATTCTCAAAGCCTAAATCCCCAAAATATATTTCAGCTGTAGAATGAAAGCTTAAAAGTTCTGAGCAACAGGCAGATGCATAATTATATGGATGTTATTCAAGGAATGCTATAGCACATGCTGTTTATCTATTTATTACAGGTCTTTTGCACTGTCACAGCTTTTAGGAGGGGCTCTCCTGAGCAGCAGTCACTGCCTGAGGACAGCAAAGGTTTCTATGCTGGGATTAAGGTAACACCCATGGCCTTGAGTCACTGTCTAGGGAATATTTGAAAATTGTGATGAAGAAACATGAGTCCTGATCATCACAAGCAGCGCTGCCTCGATGCTCACTTGGAGAAAATGGCTTTCAGTTTGTCTGTAAAACACCCTGAGGCACCACTGGCACCGTGTGCATGTGTGGACACTGCATGATGTGCCACAAAGTACGAGCCAAGCCACGTGTCCCAGAAAATGTGCCTTGAACAGCTCTGGGGTTTTGTGTGATGGGAAGGCACACCTGCAAACCTTCCAGGATGCACGATTCTGTTGTAGCTAAACCAGAACAAAGGAAAGACAAAATATGAATTTTTATCCATGTTTTGGTCAGGCATTACAGAACAGATGTTGCTGGAGATAAATTCACACGGAGTGCAAGGACCAGCTCTAATCCCACTCAAGGGCTAGGCTGCCAACCTGGCAGTCCAAGAGATTTTGGGATCTTCTGAGTACCTGAGTGTCATGCCTCCATGAAAGGGGTTTCAAAAATCTGGCAGCCCATTCTGTGTGGTATCTGAAGAACAGTTTCTGAGGAATTTTTTTAAATGTCAGAATTTTCCAGGGAGTGGAAGTTCCCATTTCTGACTAGCCCTGAGTGCTGCTTCTGTTCTTTTCCCAGGACAATGGGCAGGCAGAAAAGGCACAACCTGAGCTCTCTCTCTGGGGACAGGGTCTCCAAACCTGTAATATTTTATGTGCAGAGTAATTCTTCTTCCTGCCATAGCAGGGAAGGGGAATTGGTCAAAATTTGCAATTATTTTTCACCTGATGCAGACTACAAACAGAGTCCATGATGATGAGGTTATGCCAGACTTTATTCCATGGTACTTCTCCTACTGCACTGGGATAGGAGCTCCTTTAAACCAGGGATATTAAAAATGAAATAAATTCTACAGTATTATTATCAGGCTTAATAGAAGCCAGCCAGATTTGGAGATGAGAAGCAATTACACATTATATATGGGAACAGCAAACATTTTCTTTATTGCCAAAAGTGTTAAAGTATGTTAACAGCAATTTTACCTTATAAAATTAAAGATCACTATTGTAAAATGTATTATTATTAAGGAGATTATGATAAAGATTATTATTATTTTGCAAGTAATTATATATCTTAATAATTGATTAAAACCACTTAAGACTTCATAGTCGTCAGCGTTGCCTGATAAATCTGTCATCTCTCTTGTTGGTCAAAATTATCTAAAAATTGTTGTCTTATTTCCAGTTTTTACCAGAATCACTAGAAATTGCAGAGGATGGAAAGGAGCATGTTTTGACTGTCCTGAGCACAGTACCCATTGCCTGTCCTGGGCAGGACGATTCCTGTAAAATTACTTTGCAACTAAGTACTGAGGACTTGGGTAAGAGTTTTATATATTGACATCAAATCAATGTGATTACTTTTTCCAGTATTTAAGTTACAATGAATTCCAATAGAAAATATAATATATAAATAATACCAAAGGGCAGAAGCCATAAAATCAGCAAAGTAGGCCATATTTTTTTCTGCAAAATAAAACAACTGATAATATCTGACAGGTTTTAGAGGAAGAAAAAAAACCCCAAAGCCATAAATCTGACTAGCAATAACCTGAATAGTAGTCTGTTGAGATTTATGGATGGAATAACTGAGAGTAGAAGAACTTATTTTAAATTCCAGGAGTGTAAAATTCCATTTTAAGTTTTTTTTGTAGCAGGAATGTTCTTAGGTAGAATAATTTCATTAATTATCTATAAAAAACTCCCCTGCAGATTTATTATTCAGTAAATGCATAGTGAAGCCTTTTTTCTTTCTTTTACTGGCTTATAGTTTTTCGTCTAACTTAATACAGAATGAAAAAGTCATTCTTGTGCTTATGTATTATTCACTTTCTAAACATTTAGGTTTTTTTTTATTTTATTAACTTGAAAACATTGACAATGTCACTGAGGAAACTCTCACCCTTTTATTCAGTAAATGTTGTCCTCAGGTCAATCAGGTGGAATACCCTTCCTTCCTAAGAGTGGCACAAAGGTATTTACTTTCCATTTGCACGAAATAAAACACTCAAGCCTTTTTCTAACAAGTCACTTCTTTCTCTTCCATAAGTAAATCAGTGAGAGAAATGTTTGGAGATAGGATTGCAGCTGCAGTTTCTCTACTCACAAAAAGCCAGCTCTAAAAAATGTTGGCAAAACTCAGATAGCTCCTGATATTTTTCTCTTTTTAATTCTCTTTCCTAGCTCTCCTCACCATCAGCCAGGTGCTTAGACAGAAGAAAGAAAAATAATTTAAATTATATCATAACACAATGAACTTAAACTGAGCAGCACCTTATGGTTCCAGCAGCTGTGTTGGCTCTGGTACATGGAGTACTTTGCATTTCTCCATGGCTCAGTGCTGCTCTGCTCTACACATTGCTCTTGGCTTGGAGTCTGTGCTGCTCCATCAGGAAAACATCCGCTGAGCTCATGGGAAAGGATTTCCTTGGACAGCGAGGCAGAGGAGAGGCTGCCTCGCTCTGAGGGGCTGGGGGTGTCAGGGCTGGTGTGTGCTGAGGCATCCCCACAGACCCCAGGCAACTCAGACACTCCTTGCTCTGAGGATCAGATGGCAATTAGTCCCAGTCAAGGCCATTTGTTTAACTCACATTTTCTTAGGCATTGACCAAGGCTTTCAGAATCTCCCTGGCACTGAGAGCGTGGGCCAGGAGCTCTCAAGTGGGGGAGGCTGAGCTCAGCACATCAGACTGAGACTGAGCCCTCAGCAAGGCTTCCTCCAGTCCCACAGTGTGCACTTGACTGGAAGAAGGAGAGGATACAAGACTTGCAGAAGCAGCTCTATTTTCAAGCTGTCAATGGGCTTGATGTGTTGGTGCCAAGAGGTGCCAGGAGGAAGGCACAACTTGTCCAATTAACTCATATTTGAAGGAAGTTGTCACTGAAGTGGAAAATTCTGTTAGTTTTGATCAACTCATTTCTGCAGCTTAAACTAAACCCAGCTCTAGCCCTTGGTTGCTCCATCCTGAGGCTATTTCCTCGGATGACACTCGGGCTGTTATCTATTGGGAAATCTATATATGCTTAAGGATGAGGATCTGCTGCTGGGTGTCTGCACAACCACGTTTGCTCTGAGCCTTTATTGTCTTTAGGGTCCATTAGTTTATCTGAAGGAACACTGCAGGCTTCTGAAAAATGTGTGCTGGCCACAGTGCTGGAAATTAAAAATAAAAACCATTTTAGTTGCGATTCGTTTATACCGAATAAATTAACTGACAAGCTCCTTGTCTGACTGAATCCATATAACTACACTGTTGTGCTAATTATGTAGGGAATAAGTGATAAGAAAGCTAATTACAAGCACAGAAATATCTCTCCAAGTTCAGACAATATCATAATGAATGCCAAGGCACAGCAGAGCCGCTGGAGTTCAGCTTCTGTTAAGTTTATCGCTACTATTTTGACAAGATGATTTTCTTTGATTTTAAACTTTTGTTCTGGGTTGTGAGCACAGCTCATGGGGCTGTAATGGCAATAACTATTCCTCATGGAAACCTCCAATTTAATTGAATCAAGAACCTTGAAAATGAGCCAGGGCTTTTCTATAAGATGTGAGGTGAGGCATCCTTCAAAGATTTGATATGAGAGATAATATGTCATTAATATCTGTAGATTTTAGCTCAGTTCCCATAGTACTGTACAGGGTTAATTTAAATTATGTTTCATGAGATTTTTTTCCATAAGGAATAAGACACTGATTATTTGATTACGTTACAAATGCCATCTTAAAATACTTTAATGCCATCTCTATAAATTATTAAGCAATTCTACAAATGGGAAAAGTGGTACAAAAATCACTTATTTTAATATCAGAAAATCACTTATTTTCATCTCAGACTAATTTTATGGCCACCATTTCTAGAACTTTATTCTTATCTGATGATAATTAGCAGTCTGGGACAGAAAACTAAGTATTCCTCAAGAAACACTGTAAGTCCTGAAATCAGCAGTTAGAATCTGACTGGCTTCAGCACAACCACAGTTTCATTTTCTGTCAACCAAAGGATTAATGAAAGCTTGAGAGGCTTCTTGAGAAGAAAATGCAAACTGTATATAGTGCAGACCAGATGGCTCAGAACTAAATGCTATCGTAATTCAGTGTGTGTGAGGGAAAACACACCAGTGGAAATGGAAATTCAGGTTTGGCCTTTACCTGAGGCTTCAGCAGAAAGGGTCAGGACCTGAGAGAAGTGGACACTGCCATTCTGGCTGTGTGTAGAGGTCTCTTTAGGAAAGATATGATGTGCAGTGCCGTTGTCATACTGATTTTGTCACCACTCATCATTTCTCTACCCACCACAGATGCTGACATAGCCAGTATATCCATAGCTTATTATTCTTCCTCATTTTTTTAGTGAATTTATCAGCATGATACTTCTGTGAAGGATACAAATAAAACTATCATCGTTTTACAGACTGGGAAGCAAAACACCATAACCTAACTAAGCCAAAAAATACAAATACAGACCTGCTGCAATTGCCTTGCTGTTGTGGATCCATAAACTAACTCAAGAACCCTCCCTTTTCACATCAAAACACTTCTTTATTTTAAATTAAATATATCCAAGCAGATATCTTCTTATACTTCAGACAGTGAAAGATAAATGTTTTCCAGAAACACAGATTAATCTGTTTCTTTGTCATGAGAACTCCTCATCTTCATTCACTGGGCATGGGCCCATAAAGATAACACTGTCATCCCAGAAATATCAGCACCTGTGGAAAAAAATAGACACCACTGTGTTTTTAGTAAAAATTTGGGGATAAAAACCAGCAGAGTGAAGAGAGCAGAGGGATGCCAGATTCAGTCAGTCACAACTGTCTCCATGCAAAGCCCATCTGGTTCCAAGGCATGTGTGTCCTGGGATGAAAAGCGTTGAACAGAGCGCGGTGAGCAGGTGATGCGTGGGAGAACTCTTGCCAGACCCTGTGTTCGTGTTCCCTCCAGGCAGCCAGGAGCCAGGGCCCCCAGACATCGCCCTCTCGGCCTGCCAGGTGGATCTGCTGCCGGATTCCTGCTCGGGGAGCAGCTGTGCAGCGGCCACGGTGACAGTGACAGGCGTGACGGACTTCGCGCAGGACGGGAACCGCGTCAGCCGCGTCCGCGCCCGGCCCGTCGCACCAAGGGATGTGCTCTGGAGGGATTACACACCCAGCCACGTCAAGGTCAGCTCCTGGAATCACCTCCGTTGGAAAATGTGGCAAAACTAAATCAGAGGCTTTTATTTTCTTTTTTTCTTTCCTTTTTTTTTCTCTCTTTTTTTTTTTTTTTTCAAAGAAAATAAAATCTTAGGGGTGGTTGTCATAATGTTTTGGGTTGGAAGGGGCCTCAAAGACCACCCAGTTCCACCCCCTGCCATGGATGGGGACACTTTCCATTATCCCAGGTTGCTCCAAGCCCCATCCAACCTGGCCTTGGGCACTTCCAGGGAAGGAGCAGTCACGGCTTCACTGGGCCACCTTTGCCAGGGCCTCACCACCCTCACAATAAAGAATTTTCTTCCTAAATCTGATCTAACCCTGCCCTCTGTCAGCAGAGTGAAGCAAAACAGTCACTTTATATACCAAGAAAATTAACATGGAATTCCTTGTGCTTTGACAGATTTAGGTTTGATTATTAGTCAGCACTCAGTAAGGCCAAGAGCTGGAGCACAGAGGTAACCAGGAGTGCTTCTGTGCACTGGAAAAGGGGAGAGGGAGAACATGGGTTAGGGAATGAGCCTTTTTGAGAAGGAGGGAGGGGGAAACCGAGAGTTTGGAGAACATTTTCTGAAAAAACAGAGGAAAGGCAGAGCCTTAGAAGGAAGAGAGAAGGGGATTCAGCAGTGCCATGTCAAATTTGTGACTGTGCCATGAATTGCCTTCAACAACACAGGTGGCTGCTCCATCTCTTCATTTATACCACTACAAAATGTCCAAAATAAAATTAATAAGCAGTCAGGAAGGCAAACTACACTTTCTCTGTAGACAGCCTGGCCAAAGAAATGTGTGAGCAAGGACCAGCCCTATGTCAGTGAAGTTATTTCAGGACCTCAGGTGGGAGGTTTGAGAACTGTAATCTCACAGCCCCAGAGAATTAACCAGAGCACAGATTTGACTGAGCTAAATTTCTCAGAGCAGGGGCACATCCAGGCTGGCATATCTGAAGTAACTGAAAACAACCCCCCAGTGAAATCCACAGATTCCCTGCCCTAATTTTTGTGGACTTTGTCATGAGAGAATGAGATTAAACTGGATCAAAGAATTTTTGTCTTCAAAGGTAAAATGCCTAGCATGGGTGTATAACATTTCATCTCCAGAACTAACTTCTTTTACACATTTTAAGATTCTTAAACCAGAAATTACAGCAAATTCAGCACAGTGTGCTCACACACTCATAGTTGTTCTTGAAATTACAAATGCTTTCATTAAAATATGAAGATGTATCAAGTGTGAAATTGAATTAATCAATTTTAATAATAAATTCCATTTATCTCAGTTAAAACTTGATCTGTGGAAACATAATAGACAGTACCTTCCCTTCCCTCTCCCCCATTTTTCCGTTGCTGAGTTGTAGTTAATTAGAGGCCTTAAGGTAACATAGTTCTTGCAGCACAGCAAGAAAAAGTCCATGCATTGAAATCCACATAATCTTTAATCCTTCTGACTTGTTCAGATATTTTTGATTTATCTGAAAATTGAACAGAAATGGTGTGCAGAACATCCTGACATGTCTAGATACCTGTAAACAGGATTTCCTCAGCAAATTACTCCTACCTTCAACCAGAAATTGTGTCTTCTGTGGACACCATGCAGGAAAGAGCAGAGAAGGAAGGGCTACATGGACTTGTTTGTGCTAAATTTTTACTTAGGAAGTGCAAGGCTGTGGAGAAAATGGGAAAATTCTGGGACACTTCATATCACACGGTAAATCCAAATGATACAACTGACCCCAGATCGAAAAGTTGTTCAAAGAGGGGTTCATTTTTTCAGTCCTCAAGACCATCATTCTAAAAGTTTAGTGTGCCAGACACAGATGGGCATCTAAGAAGTGTTTCTGTGTCATGGTTAAGGGGCATTTTGAAATACAGATGATGTATTGCTGCAGGTGAGGAATGTTGTCATGAGCCGAGGTTCTATCTTCACCCTCTAATTCATTTATTTAATTTCACCCCTGTTCCCAAAAGTCAGCTTCTGCTTTGTCACTGAAAGACTGCACAGGGATATAGCAGCCATCCTTCTTCCCTGCTCCATGCATCCTGGTAGAACTAACTGAATGCACCTCTGGACTCCTCATGGGCAAGGAGGGAGCAAAAAATTAAAAGCTCTGGCCAATAAATCAGTCTGTCAAGATGGATAATGGAAAACCATAACACTGTCTCACTCCCACCAGTATGACTCTTCATATCACAACCCAGTCCTGCATTTTTGGGAACTGGTCAGCAGAGCACTCAGCCATTAAAAGCACACCCTCTCGAGCAGACCTAGCAATGTGGGTCCAGCACTGCCTGAGAGCCAGGTGTTACACCTTCAGAGCCCTGCCTCTGGCTTCTGCAGGCACATCTGCTCCCTGCAGGGTACCAGGGCTATCACAGCCCCTCTGTGACCCAGCTGGTGCCCGAGGAATCAGGGGGTGATGCAGATGAAAGTCTGTAGTAGATCCTTTCCTGTTTCACCCACATAAAGCAGAGTAGTTTGGAGCCTCCTCATCAATATCTGATCAATATCCACATCAAATAGATAAATCAGCCATTCAGATGCTCTAACAGGAAATCTGAGGTCAAAGTAGGGGACAGGCAGCTACTATTAAAACATGCTAATGTTACTTAATTACAGCATACCTTTTTACCAAACTTCAGGCATTAAAATTAGTGCAATTTAATGAGCACTCTATTCTCCTGGTAATTTCAGTGAATGATCTGCTCCTTAGCAAAAAGTTTTACTAAAAAACTTCAGCTTTTACCAGATAAAGGAAGACATTCATCAGGTGAACAGGAACACTTCAAACTCCCTTATTGGCTATGATTGAACTCTTGTTTGAAAGCAAAGCCTATTTTGTCCCCATCTGCAATCATGTTTCAGAAGTCAGACTGTAGTTTGTACTTAACCCATGAATCCTGCCCCTAATGTTTTGTGAGGAACAGTAATGAAGAAAAACTGCTGTGTAGACTGTATTCATTACACATTTCATTTTAACTAGGTCACAGTTCAAGACCTCCCAACAGGGAACTGCTACTCTTTCACTGATCCACACATTATCACATTTGATGGATGGTGAGTATTTTACTTTGAAATAATTTGGCTCAATTACTGCAGTTATCAGTTTCTGGATGTGGCATGCATTTGGGTTTACATTAGAATATGAAAAAAAGCCCTGAACAGGTTTGCTTACAATAAGGAATGTACTCACACGTGGTTTCCTTCCAGCTGTGTACTCCTTTTGACAAAAGGACTGGAAATGGATTAATATTTGAGAAGCAATGGGGTTTAGTCTGAATAATTTTTACAAGACAAAGGTCAGGTTCCAAAATGTTCTTCAAATAGAAGCATCACAGGCTTTGAGAGGGTGTCTACACCATGTCTCATTGTGTTAGTGACACCCCAGTGCCACCCAAGTGACACATGTCACCAGGGCAGCACAGCACACAGGGACAGCCTGGTCCTTCCCAGGAGTTTAGCAACATCTGGTGCAGTCACTCATCAGAAGGGTGCTCTTGATTTCTTCTACTTCCAGAGCTGATTTATGTCCAGCTGGAGTTGACAATCATAAACATAACCAAAAAATCCCATATAAAGACGGCTCTAATGTCTCAGATAAAAAAAAGTCCAGAAATTCTAAGTGTCAAATATTGGGAGAAAAATGCAAAAATAAAGTTGTGCATCTCCTGTGCATCTCCAAATGTCCTTATGCATTACCCAGCAATAAGCTGCTTAAAGACTTACTGAGCCAAAGTGGTTCTTTTGTGTTTGACAGCTTGAACTGTACAGAACTTTTTCACATTTACCTCCCTAATCATCCATGAATCTATTTATCCCAGCTAACTGGCATTACTGAAAGTTTTTAAAATTTGCACCTGGCACATTTGATCCAGTGTTGCAAATATTTCAGATGACATTCCAAATTTGTCATTCCATTAACCTCCCAATGGCACCAACAATGACTGGGTGCACAGTGTCCACAAGAGCTTGGCAGGTGTGGATTTCTGCTATCCTCATATCTCAATTTCAGTCCAGCATGCTCTGGAGGTGGCATCTGAAATAATGTCAAAGCTGGAGAAATCTGTTGCTGAAATGTGAGTAAGAAAGGCAGGGACTCCCTTAAAGGTTAAACATCTGCTTCTAACAAGGATTTCATGTAAATTGGGCAGTCTGAGGTAGCAGATTAGCTCTGCTTCTCCATGGTTTCCCAGTCTCACTTCTGCTCTGCTGAACAGCATTTAAATGTGGTCAGGAACTGGTTTCACAAAAGTTTGGGGGCTTTTCTTGCTTTGGAAGCTTCATTAGAGCTGCAAGAGGTTCAAAGATATTCCCATGCCTCATGCAGCTGCATTATTTCAACTCTGGGATATTAAACCAGATCAGAGTATAATTTCAAACCTCTCTGTATATTTATACTCTAAAATACTCCCTTTTGATTTAGGGTTGGGAACAGACAGGGTTCTGTTAGCTTGCTGTGTCTAGGGAGTTATAAATAGCTGAAAAGTACCTCTTGGAATGGGGACACTCTTCCATCCAGGTGGCACATTTTTACATTGCTTCCATGGAAAAAAAAAAGGTCTAAAACCAAATAAAGCAATTTCATTTGAATTACTCATTTTTTAATCCTATTGTTGATAGCACACAGAAATTCTTCTAAGCAATTTGTGTTCTGCTTTGGCACAGGGAGTTTGGAAAAGCCCATCCTACTGTGTCATCCTGCCTCAGTCATATAGACTTGAAAGAGGAAAAGGCCAGGATCAGCTTGGCCCCTCAAAAACTGCACATTTTTCCTTGTGGACAGACGTTCTTCACTGCTCTGTCCAGTGCAGCTTTAAATGAGCCACGTTGATGGGGTTTTGTTCATCTCAATAACTAGGTTATTTCCCTAAGATGTATCACTTCTTGATATTCAGCCAAGTTTCTTACCCATCATTTCACAGTCCCATTACTCCTACTTATATTCCCATTTATTACTGTAAATAATTTCTCTTTCAATTATTATAATGATTAGGCTACCTTATTACACATCAGTTAAGCAACTTCTCTGACTGCCTATCCAAAAAAGTTGTCACCACGTTAGCAAATTATTTTAAATCTCTGTATTTAATGAGTGAGGAATGCAATTCCTGCTTCTGTCCTGGTACAAAACTATAATCTGAAGGCAAAGGCTGACACAGAGGTCTGGAAGTGAAGCATTCCCCTTTTTTCATGGAAGGGAATGTGGTGGGAAAATGTGGTTGAAGTGAGAACATTTTGTGGTTTCAAAATTTAAATGAAAATCATTAAACATTTAAAATTTAACTTCAATAGAAATAGTTATTTGAATAAATTTGGGAAATTGAAAAATGATATAAAAATCAAGACTGGAAGTGTTTTTCTTATTGGCAGTAAAATTTTCTTACTGAAATGGCCACTTCCAACATAATTTTTAACTTCTATTGTGCTGTTTCCAGGTTTTTAATCTGACATAGTGAGCTCACATTACATCTGAGGTAGTTAGCTATTCATTAGACAACTGAAATACTCAACTCCCACTCCTTAATAACACTCCCCTTTGCTGTGCCTCCTGCTAATATATGTCTGTAGGAATACTTATCTTGTAATCTTTTCATTCTTTTCACCAAAGGCAGTGACTGAAAATCAAAGAAGAATGTGTCATATTTTACAGCATAAGCACAATCAATTTGTGTATATCAGAGCGTAGATGTGAAATAATGTTAATTATACCAGCTAAAATCCAGAGAGAGCACTTCCCTTTATAGCAAAGTACCTTCTAAATTAAACAAATGTGAAAGCCTGGTAAAGCAAAAGTATAGCCCTCATTACTGGTTATGGCACATTATAAATATAAAAGCTTTTCATGCCATAAATCGCAGATTCTTAAATATGAAGTACTAGCTTAAAACTAAATATGCAGAAAATCCTTTTAGGGCAAAGTAAAAAGGGGAATATTTTTTGATTGGGAAACTATATACATCATTTATGTTTATTTTGCATTTTACCTTACCAAAAAAAAAGAAAAATAAAGTTAAAAGAGTTTTCACATTTCTCAAAAAATTTACACTAATCCATATTATCCCATCAATATTATCACCAAGGAAATGGCACCATTTGCTGATTGGCTTTAATGACTTTCACCATAGGAACCCACAGCTAAGTCCTGGGCATGAGTAGCCCTGCCAGGTGCTGGGGGTTTGATAGTCTGCAGCAGTTTAGTTGTCCCCAGGCATCCAGTGCCTGCTGAATATAACCCAACATCTGCTCTGGAATGTGATGGGATGAGCACTCTGAAAGGAGAGAACGTCCTTCAGCATCACCCAGCTCTTCACAGGGTCAAGCCTACCATGAAATAGCTCCTAGTAGCAAGGAAAGAAGGAATCTCAAGGGTCATGTCAACAAATCAAATCATTTGGTGGCAAAGCTGGTGGAAAATCTTCAGGAATTACCACAAAAAACACTGAATTTATACAAAGATGAAGTGCAGCTTGGTGAAGAGGAAGTGCAGGGTGTGGGTAAATTGGACACTACTAGGTACTAGTTGTTTACATGTGTCTATACCCCCTTTTGTCCCTCCCTTATGATTTACCAACAGAAATTATTCCTGTAGAAGCTCACTGCCATAACAAGCACTCAGGAGTGTTTTATAATTATTGGCTAAAGAACATAACTCGAGCCATGACTTCGTGCTGGGACAAGAACCTGCTTCCCCCCTTGGAAAACAATCTAAGCACAGAGAGGGGGAGGGAGGGAACCCCTTTTCACCCAGTGTGTGTCCATTTCTGCAGACTCTCAGGGAAGCAGGATGGGGAAGTGCACTGTGGAGGGAGATTTAGACACAAACAGTGGTGCCTGGTCCACGAGGAACATGCAGAACTCCTTCGTGCAAGAGCTGCTCTAAGTCTACTTCAGGCATTAAGTACTACAGGCAGCTTCTCCAACGTTGACCAAAGAATCATTATCACAATTACCATTGTATAAATATCACAAACGTTTACCTGACTACATCCAATTATCCTTTAAACTGACTCAAAGCACCTGAAAGCTCTAATTTAGGCATGGTGCAGGTTCATTATGTGCTATGCAGTCTATGCCATGACTTAATTGAAGGACTTGGAGTGACTTCCAGGAGGGTTGGATTGGGTCTGCTGTCACTGATTATTAAGCAATACATAACTCCCCTGACTACAATGGCATTTATATGCATATGCAAAAACAGCCTTCTTTACCAGACAGAGATGACTAGTCTGGGCACAGCCAATCCTTATTTCCCTTATTTCCCATCAGACTCCTTAAACTCCTCTCCTTCTGAGCTGATCCTGTAGAAGGAAACTGCAGAAGGTGCTCTCATAAATTATCCTCTCTCCTCTTCTCTCCCACAAAGATCTCCAAATGGAGCGAGTACTTGATGTTTAAAGATATTATCTATATTTTTTATGTTGTCCTTAGTTCTGATCAATCTTAGCAGCAGCATCTATGAGTGTACTACAGGATTTATGCATCTGATTAGAAAATAGGATGAGACAGAACCATTCAAAATCTTATCACTTTATGGCCAACCTGACTAAGTTTTTCACGATGAAAGATAAAGTCAGTTTTGTTTTGTATTGGAGAAAAGCAGCTGGAATTTAAACTTTTTACTGTGTTTTAAGCTACAAAGTTATCTATAGCTTTTATTCTGAAGAGGAAAAAACCAGAAATATACATGTGAGAAAGTCACAGTTCACAGGCCATTTGTTCCTCTGCATAAGAAACATTAATGGCCTGAAAAAATGTGGATGTTTGCACGGCACTACTCAAAAAATAATCCTGTAATTTAGCAGAAGCATTTTGTACATTCCTTTTTATGTTTTCTTTATTGTAAAAAAGAATAAAACTTATAATAATAACCTTATTGTTTAGTTTCCATATTACTTAATTTCATAAAAATCATGTTTAAAACTAATCACAGTGTCTTAAAAGAAAGCAGAATAACCCATTATTTTTAAAGCTGGAAGCTGTTAGCTTATAGGGAGAAAACATCAACAACATATATTAAGTATATAGCTACTATTTCCTTTTATACAACATATTAGAATAAAATAGAGTGAGAATGAGACAAGTTTATGGAGTGAGAGCACAAAGAACAAGCAGAAGAGGTTCTTCTCACAGCCTTCTGTTATGGAAACCCCAGAGGTTCCAGATGGTTCAGGCAGAGGCCAAACACTTGCAAATTATTAAAGTTATCCTGCTCTTGGCCTCACCCAGATGGAGCAGGGATGTTCCTTACAGAAAAGAATGAAAGTCCTAAATTGTTCTCCACGCTGGCTTGTGCTGATTGCCAATCCACTGAGTGTGAAAGTTGTGCTTACAGAGAAGTCGTGGAGGGGGAGGAGCAAACTTCATCTTAGCTGGCTTTCAGTAGAATCCCAGATTTTCACAAGAAAGCCTTTACCGAGCCACAGCCAGACTTGTAAAATTGGTGATTAGTCACAGAAGAGGTTATCTGAGCACTGATTTCCCTTTGAAGAACATCATACTCAAAAAGCATCCTGTAAAAACCAAAATATATTTATTAAGACCCGGAGGCAGGAAACTTCTTCCCATTTGCTTTATATCAAATATTTATCCTTTTTATCCATGCCCATTGCTATGGCAGCAGCTGGGACACAACTCCTGCTTTTCACAGGAATTCTTAGGCATTTCCAGCTAACAACTGCTACAGCGTTCCCTTGGATACAGAGCCACAGAAACTCTTCCCCATGTGTGGATGGTTCCCTCCCCAAAGACAGCCACAGAAACTCTTCCCCATGTGTGGATGGTTCCCTTCTCAAGCCCAGCCACAGAAACTCTTCCCCATGTGTGGATGGCTCCCTCCCCAAGGCCAGCCAGCACACTGCTCTAATTATGGAGCTGCTGTACCAACAAACACCCAACAGACACATTCTGGGGGTCTCTAACCCACTCTGGTTGTGTTCCCTTGTGGCTCTTCAGGCGCTATGACAGCCATAAAATCGGGACGTTCCTGCTGTGCCGCAGCGAGTCGCGCGCGTTCCAGGTGCACATCCGCCAGTGGGATTGTGGCGGCCACCGCTCCGCCACCGCCTGCAACTGTGGCGTAGCTGCACAAGAAGGGGGTGACACCGTGGTGCTGGACACCTGCAATGGCCACCTGCAGGGCAGCAGGCCCCAGCTGACCATCAAAAGCACCGAGGCATCGCCACAAGTCAGAATCCTGAAGTCTTACGGAGGCAGGAAAATCACAGTACGTGCGTGGATGGTTGAGTGCCCTTGTGGTGGCTGTGCTTTGAAAACACGTTTGGTATTTCTGAATTATCAATGAAGTTGCTACAAAATACCTGAAGCCATCAGAGCGCCCGCAGCCAAATGTACCACAGAACAAGAGGCAGGGAAGTAGCTGGTTAAAGTGTCGGTTTAACAAACTAAAACAAAACAAAACAAATATCTCTGCAAATTTCTTGGTGACACAGCAGAGCTCTGATAGCACTACTTACTCTCTGCAGCATGGCAGCCCATTCCCTGTTTGCTTATGCCAAGCACTACCCAACCACATCACATAAAGCAAATTTCTTTGCAGAGCTCAAGGTATAAATATTCAAGGGAAGATCACAGGTAGCAGAATAATGGAGCTTTTGAGTGGAGCAGTAAGACACCATTAGTCAGATCCAGAGAGCCCCCAAAAGCTATGAAAATGGGCTGTAAATGTGCAACATTTGCTGTAACATAAAGCATTTGCCTAAACAAATATATGGCCACAACTTAGTTTGCATAAGTATCGCTTATCCACACTAATCCACTGAAATCACTGAAAAATAACAGCAGGCTGCACCAGGGGTTTTGGTAAGGAAAAGAGCCTCAAATTATGGCCAGGAAGATAATTTTATCCTAGAGTTGTATCATCAAGATTTATTGCCATGAAATGTTTTGGATGAAGATTGGTCCACAGCAGAGCCAGAATGATGCAGGAAGTGCCTGTGCTTGGCTCTCCTTGTCATCTCGCTTGGAATAGACCTCAGGAAGGTAGTAATTGAAAGTCTGTTAATTATAGAATAGAGAAAAAGCAGGAATCAAGCTGTCATTTCATTTTGCAACTGAATGCAATATAATTACTGTTTTATTACTAGGATAATCTTAGCAAGGAATCCCTATTCTCATTTCCACCTGGGGTAAGACTCGGGGAAACAAATCAGGGCAGACTGGGGACACAATATGAATCCTGCTGTGATGTGAGTGGTAGTCTATAGGAACTGTGCAGCAGTGAACAACATCCATGAGCACATCACCGAGCAGGGTGCATCCCAATTCTCCCAGCACCTGTCCATCATTATCCTCATGCAGCTCAGGAACTGGCTCCCACAACATTCAAGAGGGCTTGGAATGGGGTTAGGTCATGCAAAGTGGCAGCTTCCAGCAGCCAGTCACTAAATAACTCTGAAAATTGTGGTCTCAAAAAACCTTCTTTGAAGCCTTAATTAGCAGCATTAAATCCAGGTGGGATGTGCTGCCCAGGGCAGCAGGAAAGGAAAGGGTTAGAGCCCTCCTAACTCCTGAAATAAATCCACTCCTGGAAATATTAATCTGGACAGCGCAGAAGACTGAACAGCTCGTGCAGTTCTGACTGCAAGGGTTTTACACACAGCCCTCTAGAAAAAGCCTGAAGTAATGGGGAACTAAAATGGGCAGAATTATAATTTACTGAAGCCAAACTCTGAGTAAACTCTGGATTCAAGCACAAGAATAAAAATATGAGCTTGTTACTCCTTCACAGATATGAGTAGATTTGATGGGGAGGAACATCAAAGGGACCAGAAAATCTCTGCCCAAAATAAAGGAAAACAAAGGACATTATTTGGATGAATAAATTAGATTTAGGCAGCAGCCACTTAGAAAAGGAAAATAATTATTTTGAAATTATTATAATGAGATGTTTACAACTCTAATGTATTTTTCAAGATTAACTGAAAATGTTTAATTTCGGATAAAAAGAAAGTATTAAGTCTACTTATCAGGATAGTATGTTCCTGCACCCTTTCTAGGCCCAGATAATTTTCAAATAATTTTCTTTTTACCTGTAAAAATAAGGCAAATAAAATATACATTTCAATTGAACAGATATTTTCTTTTTTTTCTTTTTATTCTTTGGTTAGTAAACCAACCTGAAAAATCCATTATCCACACAGTTACTTCTTGTTTTGAACCCTGCCAGGTTTTGTTTTTTTTTTTTTTTTTCCTTTTAAAGGTCAGTGCAAGCCTACCAGTAGTCCTTTAATGAGAAAATTGCTTTATCCACTTTAAGACACAATCATTTTCTGGATAATCTGGCCTTGTAAAATGAGATGATTGTTCAGAAGGATGAAAGATGTTTTTCAATCTTGGCAGTTTCTCTTAAAAAAGTTATTATTATAAAATTATTAATATAAAAGACACAAAGGTGGCCTTATTGTCATGGAAGTCACTTCAAAAATTAGCTGGTAATTTACCACCAGGAAAACTTCAATGGATGCAAATATTAATTTAACAAGAAAGTACTCATGCAGTTATATATTTATGTAATGCTATCAGATATTAATGCCACGGAATCTGAAAGCAAGCTAAATAATAGCACAAATAAATATTTATAGTGTTTCTAAGTGATCTTAAATTACCTCCACCATCACTAACGTCCTGCTTTGATATTTTTGTTTATGGAAAGAGATGCTTTTCTATTGCACACAAAGCTTGGTAAGAGCTTCAATTCACTCTTTTTTTCTGCCTCTCCAGATGCTGTTCCCCTCGGGAGCGTTTGTTCGAGCGGACCTGAGCCAGTGGGGAATGGGTGTGACAGTGAGGACACCGGGCAGGGACTTCAACAGCACCCGGGGCTTGTGTGGCCTCTTTGATGGGATGGCTCACAACGACCTCAGCAACCTGCCCCAGGAAGACTTCATAGAGCAGTGGAGGTACAAAGCCAGGGAGAT
Organism: Buphagus erythrorhynchus; assembly: GCA_013400855.1. NCBI lineage: Eukaryota > Metazoa > Chordata > Aves > Passeriformes > Sturnidae > Buphagus > Buphagus erythrorhynchus. Next base: position 81,038 of record VZTT01027137.1, on the reverse strand, counting down.
CCCACCCAGGAGATGCTCTCAGCAGTGCTTCAAACGGTCTTGATGGGTTTATTTCATTACAGACCCCCCTAATGACCTGACAGAGGGATCTGCTTAACCTAAGGGAGAAGCCTGAAGACCCATCTCCATCCCAGCAGCACAGGGGCTTAATTTTCAGTCAGCACAAAACACATCAGTAGTTACCAAGAGAGAAGTTTTATATTCACAAGTGATGTCATGTTAACAGCTGTGTTAAGATCCCTCTCAGCTGTTAAAAAAAATGCAGCTCTCACCCACACTTGAAAATGTAGATAGCTGACAACAGGGATTAATTAAGGGTTTCGTATTTCTCTTGTTCTTTTATTCCTGAACACTAATTACAATATGTGAGTATAGATTAAATGTTACATTTTGACAAAGTCTGGTAATATATGTACCATGCTAAAACTTAATATCAACGCTACTAAGGATGACAGTGAGCTCTGAAAACTTGTACTTTCTGGGACAGATGGTCTGAAAACAGAGGCAGTAGTTTATTATAATATAAGGAGTCTGAATCTCTGACATCTCCTTGTCACAGTCCCTGTCCCTATCCCTACTCCTGTCTCTATCCCTATGCCACATTTTAATTCCTGGTGCTGATCTTCAAACATGCCTGTTAGGTGTTCCTAAAACCAAAATGGGTTTGCTTGTGTAGCCTGGTTTGTGAAGTAAGGAAAAAGAAGGCAAAACACTATAACACAGCACTTAATCTGTACATGGGAGGAACAATGAATGTTTAGACTTCTTGCACTTCAGAAAATAAGCAAACGCCTCTGCCATATTCTAGTTCAATTCAGTGGGCCTAAGTAATGGCTATCTAATGTCTATTTTGGCCTGTCATTATAAATTCTACTATTTAGAATTCAACTATTCATTCAACTATTTATAATTCAACTATTTAGAATTCAACCAAGCCATCATTAACATCCTAATAATGTGCTAATCAGTCAGAGGTTGCTTCTGGGAAGGCAGATGGAGAAATAGCTTGGTGCAAGAACCAACCAATAAATCACTACCCCAAAAAAGGGCTAAAAAGGTCCTTAGGAGAACTTGCTCAAAGTAATTTTGTTGAAAGAGCTGAAGCCAAAGTTCAGTGCAAAGGAGTTTATCTGTGAAACACTGAGGAGTTTTCTATGGGTTATATGAAGGAGATTCTTCTGGGAAGGCAGAAGCTCCTGCTAAGTGAGAAGGGCAAGAGGGGTGGTGAGTTTTATCTTGCAGTACTCCCAAGGATGGATTCTCAGGGACCCCTCAGAACCTGGTTAAAAAACAAGCCCACAGAGAAACTAAGGTCACCTCCAGAGGAGACTGGATCATTCTTTGATCCACTCACAGAGAAATGGCCCAGTAAAAAACAAAAGCTAGAGGGTGGTTTTTCTGCTGCTGTTTTAATCTCATTTTAAATAACCCTGAGAGTGTGCTAGGCTTTCTCCAGCACCTGAAGCTAGTCTGAGTGCCCACCATCTGGCAGTTCAGAGCGTTCCCTGGCTCCCACCTCTCTCAAGCAGCTGCAGGGCTCTGCACGCACAGATCAGTTTTACACGCCAACTTTTAAACAATAAAACAACATCAGAGCTTCCCAGCCACTGAATAGCAACCAGAGAAGAGATGAATTTTAAATCATGTGATTTAATTGGGCAAAATAAAATTTTCAAACATTTTAAAATATACCGAGAAACCAGCAGAAATGCAGTTAAATTTTGGACACTTTCTCTGTAATATCATCCAACTCAGTTTGAAAAAATTTTACTTTAGTTCTTCTTGGATTATAGTGGGTGGTTCAGAGGAATGATAGTCTGGTCATCTCATGCAGGGGACAGAGGGCACATCTGAGCTCACTGAGGAGATGCTGGTGTGGGCATGGCTGTGAGGAAGGATGGGGTTTCCATTCTTTCCACACCATACATCCTTGTTCTGTTGACAGGGGCTGACCAAAAGAACGTAATTGGTTTCATGTAGGATTAACAGATGATTTTGTTTCAATAAAATATCGAAAGGGTTTCATTTTACTGAAATTTTCATTGGTGTATTAACTTTCTGTCCTGACTCTGGACTAGTTTATGTGGTTGATTTTTTTTTTTTTTATTAAATAAATTATATTTATGATAGCCTTTAGTTTATGTAGCATCATATCAAAGGAGGAGCTACTTCTGCTGCCTTAGTCTGGGTTTAAATTTACTTGATGATGAGTCAGGGAACCTTCAGGGGCATGTAACCCTTCTAATAGAGCCAGAGGAATGGAGCGTGAAGGACACTCATTCAGACACTAAAATGTGTTGTCCAAAGGACAGCTCTCTCAATCATCAAAAATGTTTTATTTTCCTAGACTACAGGGAAGTGAGGAACAGCTTGTGCATTTCCATGAGCATGAAAACCATCTTTTTGTCTCATACTGTCTCCTGCTGAGCCCACACTTTGGGCAAAACGGTTCCATAAATGTTTGTGCTCATGTTTCAGGAGGAGAAATAGGTTCATTGTGCCAGTGTCACTGAGATGTTCTATTTAAAAGTTATGATTGTGTCAACAATCAAAACAGTAATATCAGATATGCCATTTAAAATGTATTTCTAAAAAATTGGAAAAAGGCAATTACAGTTTCCAACAACAGTATCTAGTGTTTGGCTCCAATATGTTGGCAAATGCTTTCACTTTCCTGAAACCCCAGCAATCTGGCTGCAAGACAGAATCCATGCCAAAATAATTTCAATTTTTGGTGCTATTTCAAATTTGTGTGGTAATGACATGCTGCCAAATATTGGGACAAGAAACATATCCTTTTCTATGAAGCTCTAGGATTCCTCCTGTGCTGCACAAATAAGATCAATAAGAGGTATGAGATTTCTGAAGAAACTTGAATCATGGCTGCTTATTCAAACTGAAGTCTCTAGAAGTTCATCCATCATTAAAGACTAAATTTAAAAGGGGAAGAGAATCAGCTCAGCTTATATGATAGCCTAGCCCTATGATCACTAGAAAACTATTGTTTGTGTTGAAAGAAAAAAATCAAAGAAAACTCTAGTAGAAAGAAATAATGAAATGAAGTATACAAAAAAAAAAAGGGGGGGAATACTTTTTAAAAGAAAAAAGTTAGCAATCTACATCTTAGAGGAAACATTTGATAAGGAGAGAACAGGCACACCAATAAAGATGATTTTCATAATATAGGATTTGAAACAAATACAACTTTTTTGTCATTCTCCAAGAGTTAGCTGGGCCACCCAGGGACAAATCCAAGGCCTTATTTCATGTATAATGCACAAAGGGTAACCTGCACCTCAGAGAAAGTCCTGCAAAGAGAAGTCAAGCAGTTAGGCAACGCTCCAGCAAACCACTTAAACATCTGGTACTAAAAAGTCTCCATGAAATTATAGAAAACACACAGGACAACTCAAGAAGGGCAGTGCAAAACTGACTAAAGAAAACAGAGCTTAAACTTAAGTGCTTTCTTAAGTGTTTTATAGATTGGGAATTTATGTTTGCCCCAGCCTCAGGAAAAGGAAGTTTCCTTGTATGATAGACTAATTTGTTGAAAGTTTGTCTTTCTAATCCCTTCCTATTTTTAAATCAGAATTCCACCAGGGAAGAGTTTATTTGACAAGACTCCAGCACCCTCTGAGAGGAAGGAAAGGAAAAGTTTCTGCAGGTGCCAGAAGGGGAGCACCAAGCCTGTGCCTGTGGTAAACACAGAAAATGCCTTTCAGGCTCCTTCCCCTGAGCCCTCTGGTTGCCATCATGACCATGTGGATCACAGCTCTGCAATCCCATATCTGGATGTTACATCTGAGTTTGTCACTCACACAGAAACAGAGTCAACTTTGAGAAAAGATGGGAAACCACCGACCAAGAATTTTGGTCAAAGATATTTTTCTAAATCAGTCCAAAAGAGAAGAAGCCCTGAGGTCCTGCTAAAGCCCCTCACACACAATATTTCCATGAATAGCAACAGTTCCATTGACTCTACCAAACCAACAGGAGACCTAAGGAAAGCAAAAAGGCAAGACAAGTATTATGAATACCCATCCTCTCACCCATTGCATGGCCCAGCCCAGAGACACTCAGAGAGCTTAGCATATTTTTTCCCCGAGGACTACTTTGAAGGGGTTCGGATGAAATTTCCACTGTCATGGCCCACTCCCAATGGCCTGACTGCCACCAAAGCTCGGGAGATTTGCCACCAAATTCTTGCAAATTCCACCATTGGCTTGGCATGTAAAGACCTCCTGGGAAAACACCTGGACGAAGCGATTGATATTTGCCTTTTGGACCTGCAGCTCAAAGATGACGTGGCTTGGGTGAGGACACTGGTGGCCCTTTTGGAAAATGAGTGTGAAAGGAGAGTGTTGGGAAGCAGGAACGGGGAGTTCCCCGTTGGAGAGCAGCCCTCTGCTGCCCGGGAGGAAATCCTCACTGCCCTGCGGTGCCCCGCGCTCTGCAGCGGCCACGGACGCTGCACGGAGCTGGGCTGCCAGTGCTTTGAAGGCCACAGCTCCCACGACTGCAGCACTGCCAAAAGTAAGTAAAGCATTCATTCCATACCAGAATTATTAGGTAGAACATCTGCACAGAGTTGTTTGCTCTTCAAGCAGTGCTACCAGTAAGGTATTTGATGAATTAGTAACCAGGTTTTGACCTTGAAGAGCCAATCAAAATATCTGGTTGGCTGGTCTTTCACTTTTTTGCCTCAGTAACTTTTTAAAAATGGATTTTACAAGCCCCTTAGCAAATTGGTTTTGCAGAAGTGATTTTCTTTACATCTGATCTATCACTGGCATGCTGACAAGCAGGTTTCTCACAAAAAAAAAGGAGCATCCTGCTCACCTTGTGGTCAATATTCATGTAAACAGTGTAGAGATACGTCTTTCTTCTATTTTTCTTGGTCAACAGAGAATAAAGTTTGGACATTCATTTCAAACACTGTTTTAGTAACAAAACAAAATTAAAAGTGACAAAATGAACAAGCAACCCTGCCAAAGCCATCAGATAGGATCAGTCTAGGGTCAGCAACCGTGGCTTAGCTGAGACATCCAAATGTCCAGGCAGGCCCAGCAGCCCAGTGGCACATCTGATACTCCAATGCATTTATCATCAGGGATGGGATCACCCACAGTCTTCACATTAAATATGACTTCAGTGCATGGGTTTAAAGCAGTTAATATATATCCTGACATCCTTTTTTTTGTTAATGACAGACTAAAATTTGCAGAATAAATTCCCAAATATGGGGGAATTAATTCTCTTTCACCCAGAGAATAACTGACACCAGGGACTGAAAAGTGAGTTGAGTAATTTTGAAGCAATTGTCCAACACACAATTCAATGTTTAACTTCATTTTTCTGTGATACAGAGGGGTTAGGGGGCTTGCTTAGGCCAAATCTTAAAATTCTATTTTGCTATGGCTGAAATCTCTCAGACCAGAGGAAAATAGCTTCGATATGACCTTTCAAGTAAAAGCTAATGGCACCTTGTCTTCTTGCTGTGACATCAAATATAAACAAGGACAGAGAACAGAGCTCAGCCTGAGATTGCACAGGGAGGTGAGAAAACAAGCACACATCAGCTGTGGGAAACACCTCCTAAGTCATTACCTTCCTCTGCCCTGACTGCTTTGTCTGTCTCTTGCTGCCTTTGCATTGCCCACTTTCAAGGTTCAGCTGGACAAGCTGCTGGGACATCGTGTCTAGACAATGCTTTTTCCTGAGTTAGAGAAAAATTGAGAATAAAAAGCCCAGAAAAATTAAAACCAAGGTGAGAAATGGCATGCCTACTTTTCAGAATATTCTCCCTTGTCTTTGTTACAAATGCAGAGAAGTTAGGAGAAAACTTTACAGAGTAAATTTGTTTCAACATTAGCTATGGAGAGGAAAAAGTACTGCCACCGTTCTAGAGTGAATCAGTGGAATGAACTGCAATGAGGTCCATTATTAAAGGCTATTTATGAATTAATTTATTAGTGATTTAGAATATTTTTCTATTTATACAAANTTACCTGATCTTGTGAATGCAATATAAAGCAGATCTATAAATAGAGCCAGAGGTTGGGTCCCCTACAAGGAGAAATAAAATCTTAGTTCTGGTATGCCAATCACCCTGACATTATAATACTTAGAAAAGGTCATCTAGATAATTTGGTACAGTCAATCAAGACAAGCTTTCATGGGAACTTCAGCTTTAGCTGTTCTTGATTTTCGAATTTCATTCAGAATATATTTAAAGATATTTGCTTGTTTTCACATTTCTCATGCAGAAATGTTCCACATAGACAGCACAGAATCATTTAGATTGCAAAGGACCTGGGAGATCATGGAATCCAACCCTTAATCCAGCACCACCATCTTCACCACTAAACCATGTCCCAAATGTCACATCTTATGTGTTTTTTTGAACACTTACAGGTATGGTGACTCCACCACTTCCCTGGGCTGCCTGTTCCAATGCCTGACCACCTTTTTAGTGAACACACTTTCCCTAATATCCAATTTAAACATCTCTTGGTGATGACAGCAACAAGATCCTCTTGTCCTATTGCCTTTTACTTGGGAGAAGAGACCAAGTTGTACCAACAGGTACAACATCCTTCCAGGTAGTGCAGAGAGCAATAAAGTCCCCTCTGAGCCTCCTTTTCTCCAGGCTAAACACCCCCAGGGCTGTTCACTGTCCCTATCCTATCACTATATCCCAAGGTACACAAGGTGTGATGGGACACCTCTTTCCAGGGAACAGAACAGCAGTGCCAGACAGCCACAAACAACCTCTCAAATGTCACTTCAAAGGACTGGAAGTGCTCAGAACCGAGGTCCTGCTGTCATCACTAAAGCCAGGCTTTCACACCAGAAAAGGTTATCAGAGATGAATTAAAATCAATCTCAGAAATAAAGCTGTGAGCTCCAATCAGAACAGCTTGAGTCCCGTCACTGGGAGCTCAGGAATCCTGGTCTGGCTGGCAGAGCACAGGAAATCAGCACTGTGCAAGCTCAGGCAGGATAAACCCCTGGGCTTTGTGACTAATAAGCAGAGGCTCTGTAGGAAGGGAAAGAAAGGAGGACAAATTAAGAATTGAATTAGGTTCCTGCAGGACATATAAAAGTGCTGTCTCTTTCACTTTCTTTTCAAAAAGTCAGGCCAGAAGAAACAGGAGAATACGTGTTGATCTCAGAAATGCTGAGTTTTAAGTGCTATTGCTAGGGAAAAGTTATTTTCCAGGAGAAGATACATGAGTAATGAAGGAGAAGGTAACTCCTTTTGCTGGCCATATATTTTCCCATCAGTTCCAAAGCAAATCTCCGTCTAATTTTCTCAGGCAGGAATTATAGATGTGAATTAAAACTCCCCCAAGATCAAGGAGGCCATCAACATAATTCAAATATCTTTTCCAAGGTCACCCAACCTCAGCTACGCTGCCAATACATAACAATATATTCTGCCACTGGTTTTGGCCAGCAAACACACACAAAAAGATGGCCCTGCAGTATTTTTAGGAATCAGAATACAGGCCATAATATATTTGGAGTAATTTTAAATGAAAACACAAATAAAGAGAAGATGTGAAGTGTGGCTTGCAGACTCCTCTGCTCTGCCTGACTCCAACAGGAGCAGTCCAGGTGGCCAGAGCTATAATTATCCTCGCATGAAAATCGCTATTTGGAGTTGAAAGGCACCTCTGAAATTTGGCAGCGCTCCAGAAGCTTAGAATTTCTTAATGTTGCTTAACATTTCCTAACCCCCACCCCCCCCAACACCTGTATAAGGTGCTTAAAATGTCATTACCACCTGTAATTAAAGGCAGAATCCAATTACAGCAGATAGCAAATCAGGTTGGTGCTTACCATTTGTATATATTGACCATGTTGCTTATAAAAAAAAACGAGACTAGTAAAGCACACATAGAGCAATGTAATATACAGATAGTATGAAGCTCTAAAGAGCAATTACAAGATAAAAGGTAATGAGGAATAATAAGGACAAATTAGTTTCAGTGAAGTAATGACACTTGAAGTTTAAATTTCTATGTGGAAAGTTCTGGGGAGAAAATAATTAACC